>CACSLK010023397.1:11479466-11490711 GCA_902706635.1 Striga hermonthica
AAGTCAACTAACCTTATGTCATCTCCAGCTCTTATCTCTACTCTAGCGCGGACTTTACTCTACTCTAGAGTATGGTTGAACATTCATCTTCAGCACTTATCTCTACATTTTATTCTACATCAAATATATTATTTATTTATTTATTTATTTTTGTTTCAAATAAATTGGTATATATATATATATGTTTATGTAATATTATTTAAATGTTTATTACCCAAATAATAAAAATATGCTTAAGGATAACAACACGAGATTATTTCATAAATTCAAACAATTAGAATATAAATTACATAATACAATGAAAAATTAAAAACCATTACAAACAACGATTAAAAATTATTTTAATTATGTTATTTTTATTTTGTGTATTTTATGATTTATGTATGTTGTAATCTTTTGATATTAATGCTATTTTGTTTTTATTTGTGTATTTCTGATTTACGTGTGTTGTGAATTGTTTATTTTAATAAATTTACTTGTTTGTTGTGTTAAATTTTATTCATATAATACCATTTACATATTAAAAAATTACAAAATAAAATTATAATACATCAATAAATAAAAAACACAAAATTATTTAGTATAAAAAATACATTTCACAAAATTATTTAGCATAACAATACATTATCAATACACATTATACAAAAATTTATCAATAATATTACACCAAAATGCAAAAATAAAAATGAATAACTAAGGAAATAAAAAAAAAAGATGCAGCGCTGCAGCTACAGTGTTGCGCCAAATGTGGCGCAACACTGTTCAATTCTCTAATATAGCGCAAGATTTTAGCGCACGGTTGGAGGGATCTTTTGCGCTAGTGTAGTGCATATTTTGAGAGATAAAAATTACAAAAATGATATACTAAGTTGGTCGTTGTCAACAAAAGAGACATTATGTTGTCACGCACAAAAAAGAGACACGAAGTTGGCATTTTGGTCGGAAACGGCACACTAATCACCCCCCTTTGATAAAAATCCGACGTGGCGTGATTAGTTTATTACGTGGCTCTTCCTTTTTCAGGCTCTTCATACGTGGCATGATTAAATTATTCGACGTGGACAGATGTGCATTTTGGAGGGAAAATCGCACCACACCCGTTATTAATTTGGGAAAATCACAAAATCAGCCCTAATTCCTTTTTTTCGATCGTACAATTCGAAGAACCCTAAAAATCGCCACCTCAATTGCAATAACCCTAGATTGTCTTCACTTCAATTTCGACCTCAATGACAGGAAAAGCTAACCTAGATTTTCTTCAAGCTCAATCACCCACATCAATTTTGAGCTCAATCAATCAACCACGCTCACGCTCATAATGAAGAAAAAAACTGTTCGAAATTCGAACCCCATGAAAAAAAAAACTATTCGAAATTCGAATCCCATTTTGAAGTTAGCAAAAGGCCTTCGTGTTCCCGACTGCGAGATTCAGATACGCCCTAGTGACAAAGATTTTTGCGCAGCTCCTAGATACAGTATGTTAATTAATGTTTTTCTATTATTTCTTCCAATGTCTTTACCATTTGTTTTGTCTACATTATTGTTCTAGATGATTTTTCATTAGATTTTTTTATTGTTACTGCATGTACAACTAGTAAATACTTCACAGTTACACTGGAATTTGGGGGTACTTTTGATTATATAGGGAAGAAACATTGTGCATATCTAGGTGGGAGCAGAATTCTGTTTGACTATGTGGATTATGAAACGGTCACACTTGTTGACTTTAAGTCTGTGGCAGAGTTTAAAGGTTGCAAAAATCCTATGAGACTGCACACATATGTTGGTGCTGGGAGTAAGGGTGTACAAAATTCGACTGAAATCGACCGAACCGACCGAAACCGTCCGAACCGACAAATTCGGTTCGGTTTTTGTCCGACTCGGTCGGTGTTCGGTTTCAACCAAATTATTTTTCGGTTATTTCGGTCGGTTTCGGTTTCGGACATCAAATATCCGAATTAACCGAACCGACCGAAATATAATATACTATAATGTACTAGTATCACAATTATAATATATTATAATATTTTATTATAATATTTGATAGCCCCAAAATATAACAAAAAGTAGATCTGTTGAATTGTGAAGCTCGCAACCTTTCTTTCCTTCGTCCAAAATCACTGCTCCGTCTTCATCCCCAAATCACCTTCTCCTCCACGCGAATCGCCCCAATCCAAATCTTTTGCTTCGCGCACCCGCTGCAAACCGCATCCGCTGCAAATCGCCTCTAGCTCCGCCCCAAATCGTCCTCAATTCATCAAACAACAAATTGTTTTGAAGGGTTGTTTTGAAGGTTTAACTGATTCGGTGAGACAAATCGATCAAGAAACGCCGCATTTTGAAGGTTTGTTTTGAAGGTCAAATAACAGCTATAAACCCTCATCAAATCGATCAAGAAACGCCTCTACCTTCTCCTCAATCTTGATATTCGGTGAGACGATTCAACTGATTCAACTGAAATATGAATGGGGCCTTGGGCTATGAGATGATGTTTTCTTGCTGTTTTGGATTTATTTTTTGGGACTTGTTGAATTTGGAATTGAAAAGTTTAATTTGAATGTGTTCTTAGGATGTATATTTGTTGTTGAGCCCAATGAAAAGGCTCATATATTTGGGCCTAGAAAAATTGTTTTTTTTTTTTAAATTCGGTTAACCAACCGAACCGACCGAATAATTCGGTTCGGTTGTATTTCAGTTTTAAGAAATATTTCGGTCGGTTCGGTTTTCGACATATAGTTGTTCGGTTATTTCGGTTTTTGTAGTTTGGTTCGGTCGGTCGACCGAACCGACCGATGAACACCCCTAGCTGGGAGTTTCATGTTACTTTCAACAGAGACTGATCTTCAGAGTTGGTGGAAAAGAAGTATCAACAACATTAGGGAGGTTAGTTTGTTTGTTGAAGAACTAAGTGAAAATGCAGAAGTTGTTAATGAAAATGTAGAAGTAGTGAATGAAAATACAGAAGTAGTTAATGAAAATGCAGAAGTTGTTACTCAAAATGCAGAAGGTATGAATGAAAATGAAGTTGGAAAGGAGGTTGATGAAGATGATAGTGATGAGACTTTTGAGGGGGATAATGACAGTGAAGTTGACAAGTTGGATGACATCTTGTTTGATGAAAATGTGGATGAAATTGAGGGTGAGGTGGGGGCTGAGACTGATGAGGGTGAGAAGGGTGAGGGAGAGGGTGAGAAGGGTGAGGGTGAGAAGGGTGAGGTTGAGAAGGGTGATCATGTGGCTGAGGTTGAGGATGAGGGTGGAGAGAGTGATGAAGGTTTAGATAAGATTGTGGATGAGTATGCTGATATGATGGCTGAGAATGGTGGGGTTGAGCCTGAGGGTGGGTTTGAGGGTGATGGTGGGGTTGGTGGGGAGAGTGAGGATAGTGAGGAGAGTTATGCTGATATTGTGGATTGGGAGTATGATATGGAAGATGACAAGATGTTTGATGATAATGTTGACTTTGATGCTGAATGGTTGGATGGTCAGAGGGAAGGTGTTAGAAAAAATGTAAATGATGGCATCTCGGTTAAAGCTGACACTGATGTGGTCTATTGTGATGATTTGCACAGTGATGACAGTTCTGAAGGAAAGGATCCAAGTCACCAGTACCCTATTTTCAACACTGCAGAGTTATATGATCCTACTTTCAGGGTAGGTTTGGTTTTCAGTACCAAAGGTGAACTGAGGACAGCAATTCAGTCTAATGCCATCAAATGCCAAAGAAGTGTGAAATTGACAAGAAGAGATAGCAAGTATGTC
The DNA here is from genome assembly GCA_902706635.1 of Striga hermonthica. Taxonomy (NCBI): domain Eukaryota; kingdom Viridiplantae; phylum Streptophyta; class Magnoliopsida; order Lamiales; family Orobanchaceae; genus Striga; species Striga hermonthica. The sequence continues at coordinate 11,483,229 of CACSLK010023397.1, forward strand.
CATGCTAAATGTGTTGATTCTGCTTGTAATTGGAAGTTGCATGCTACTAAGATCAAAGGAGAGGAGGCCTGGCAAGTGATAAAGTACACTCCTACTTATACTTGTGCTGCCACAACAAAGGTTAAAAATATCACCTCGAGATGGCTTACTGGTAGATATGCTCATGAGCTGCAATCTGATCCTGACAGAAAGGTTAAGGGTTTTAGAGACAGTAAAGTGAGGGAGCTTAGAGTGACATTCTCCAGAGCACAAACATATAGGGCAAAAATGGCAGCACTTGCTGAAAAGACTGGTTCTCCTAATGACCAGTATGCTCTTCTTTGGGATTATTGTGATGAAATAAAAAGGACTAATCCAGGGAGCACAGTGATATTGGGTACTGATGATAGTAGTAGGGAAAACTACTTTGACAGGTTCTACATTTGCTTGAATGCACTGAAAGTTGGATTAAAGCTGGTTGCAGACCCATCATTGGAGTGGATGGTTGTCACTTGAAAGGCCACAACAAGGGAGTGCAACTATGTGTTGTGGCAGTAGATCCTAACAATTCCTTGTTTCCTTTAGCTTATGCTATTGTTGAAAAAGAAAACAGAGATAACTGGGAGTGGTTCATTTTGCTGTTGAAATTGGACCTTGAGATTGAAAAGCAACATGAGTGGACATTTATTTCTGATTAACAGAAAGCACTGATTCAGGCCTTTCAACAAGTGTTGCCTAACTCAGATCACAGGTTCTGTGTAAGGCACCTTTTGGACAACTTCAGAAATGCAGGTTATACAGGGATTGGGTTTAAGAATGCACTTTGGAGAGCAGCTACAACATCTACAGTCAATGATTTTTCAAGAAAAATGGATGCACTAAAAGAGTTGGAAGATAGTGCTTATGAGTGGTTAAGTGACAAACCACCTCATCAATGGAGCAGGTCTCATTTCAGTGAGTTTCCCAAGTGTGACATGCTGCTAAATAATGGCTGTGAAACATTCAACTGCAATATTTTAGAAGCTAGAAGTATTCCCATCTTATCAATGCTTGAGTGGATCATGAATTACTTGATGAAAAGGCTGCAGTTGAACAGAGACAAGGCAGAAAAATGTGATTTTGCATTTTGTCCTAAGGTGAGGGAGATAATTGATAACCATATTGAAAACCTGGTTGACTGTATCCCATTGAAGTCTAATGACTTCAATTTCCAAATTCAGGTGTTCAATGGTGATCAGTTCAAAGTGGATTTGGAAAACAAGACTTGTGGTTGTAGGAGGTGGCAACTGAGTGGAATTCCTTGTATCCATGCAGTAAGTGCTGTTCATTTTCAAGGCTGGAACATTGATGATTTCATACATCCATGCTACAAGACAGAGACCTATAAAAAAGTTTATGCACCAGCCATAATGCACATCAATGGCAGAAAAGAATGGAGAAAGACAGGATATGCCCCTCCATTGCCACCTAATGATGGTAGAGCACCTAGTAGGCCCACTATGGTAAGGAGAGTTGAGCCTAATGAGGTTCAACCGAAAAAAAGTAGAAAAAAAGGGTTAAACCTAGAGTTGTGACTCCAGCACATACTATCAAAAGACAGCAAACAGGGTTGAAGTGCACTTTTTGCCATGTGGAAGGCCACAACAAGAGAGGTTGTCTTCTAATGAAGGAAGGTAATGCTGATGCTGCAGCTATTGGTTTAGAAGACATGCCTCAAAAGCAGAAGGTAACTTTGTAATGTTGGCTTCAATTTAATAATGAATTCAAATTATATTAAATTGTTAACTAAAATTAAAGTATATGTTGTTTCAGGCTAGAAGGATGACAGAAAAAGCTCCTGCAATAGGAGTTTCGACTCAGGAGAGTGTTGTAACTGTAAGAAATACTTTTTTATCATTAAAATTTCAAAATTTGCCTTAAAATAGTTGTAATTATTTTATAAGTTATCTTGCAGGGTGAAGGCCAAGCCCAGAAGAAAAAAAAGCAAGTGAAAAGTCAAACCACAGTCCCAAAATTCATTCCAACACCTTCAATGTACAATCAATATAAATCTGCTCAAGGGGGTCAACTTCTGGGGTGAACATTAGAGGACCTCCTAGATTTCAGGTGGGTCAATTTGTACCAAGTCAAGAAAGTTGCCTTTCAGAGAGGGACACTAGGTTGAAACAAATATTTGAAGAAGGAGGACAGAAGTACACATCTGTGTCTGAGCTTATGTCAGGATTAAACAATCCAAAAAAGAGTGATTATGGTAAAGGAAAAGAGAAAGTGTTGTGATTATGGATCATTATTCTATTTCTTATAAACTTGACAGTTTTTGTTTTGAGATGTTGTTTTGTTTTGGTAAAGGAAACTGAAAACTGTGATGTTGTTTTGTTTTGGAATGTTTATGGTTATGAGATGTTGTTTTGGTTGTTTTGGTTTGAATGGTTATTGTTGTGTGATATTGTTTTGTTTTAAATAAATAGTTATGGTTATACTTATACCTTATGTTGAGAACAGTGATAAAAGTGATAATGGATGATTTATGGTGAATGGTGATTGGTTTAGTTGGTGTTTTTAATGGCTCATTTTTTGAAGTTTTGTTAATCGTAACCTAATGCATTGATTTTAATCCTTCATCTTAGTTGCAAAATAACCTAATGCATGGTAACCTAATGCATTGTCTGTATTTTTCAGTGTTTGCTAGCACTGCAAAATAACAAAAAAATCTTGAATGCACAGATCATCACAGATCAATCCACAGAAATCAATCCACTTCATAATACAGACATAATACATTTCTTGTAGTCCACAAAAATCAATCCACTTCATAATCAACCAACAACATACTCACTACATCAGAATAGATCACACATTTTTTTTGAATGCACAATACAGATCCCATCTGCTACAAACTCTTTACTTCACTAAAAATCATAAGATCAAACCAAAACAAATACCAAGAATAAACAAGTGAATTCTCTTAATCTTGTCCATCATCAACTTCATTTGAGAATCAAATTTTCTATTGGTCTCTTCAAGCACTGAAATCTTCATCTTTAGAACTTTCACTTCAGCCTCCAGCAACACAATCTTCATTTCAGATTCATGAGCCAAATCTTGATTATTCATACCTGATGAAGTTGCTGAGTTGATTTGAGAAGTTGGTTCGGCCCACATGAAAAAATCGCACCCTCCTTGCTTCCACTTCTTACAACCATGGAATCTTTTCCCAGGATTCGTACTCGTCTTCGAAGTCCTCAATTGCGCCTTCACTCCATATGAGCATAAAATTTCAGACGAAGAAGAAAATGAAGACGCTGACATCTTTGTGATTCTCTATTATTAATGTTTTGATAATTGAATTGAGTGATTGTGGTCGAAATTGAAGGTGGCGATTTTTAGGGTTCTTCGAATTGCCCTAATTTGTGCACGATCGAAATGATGAATTAGGGCTGAATTGTGTGATTTCCCCAAATTAATACCTGGTCCTCGGTTGGTCAACGGGTGTGGTGAGATTTTCCCTCCAAAATGTACATCCGTCCACGGTGGCATACACGAAAATTCCACGTAAGAAGAGACCGAAAAAGGAAGAGCCACGTCATAAATTAATCACGCCACGTCGGATTTTTATCAAGGGGGTGATTAGTGTGCCGTTCCGACCAAAATGCCAACTTCGTGTCTTTTTTTCGTGCGTGACAACATAATGTCTCTTTTGTTGACAACGACCAACTTAGTGTACCATTTTTGTAATTTTGCCATATTGAGACGATTTTACACTCAAAATTTACTCGAATATGTAAATTATAGAACTTGGTGAACTTAATGTTATATTTTAAATAAAACATGTTAGGTTGAAGGGCAAAAAAAAAAAAAGTGCATACTACAAGTTTCATTTTTTTTATTTATTTTTTATTATTATTATTATTATTTAATATTTTTTTTTTTTGCAATTTATCCGGGTTTGTCCTAATGTGGCATTGGATTTTTAATTTCAGTCCAATAATCTGGGGGAACTTCGTGAAGTCCATTGTGGTGATAAATATGATTAATTATAAACAAAAAAGAATATATAAATATACTGTAACTAGTTATTAAAGTAAGAAAACAACATTGACTGTAAATAAAGTGTGACAGTGTGTAGCTAAAAAAGGTCAAAGTTACGCAAAAATTGACTTTATGATAGTGAGGATGATATATTAATTAACATAGTTCTAAGAAAATAAGAGAAAAAATAACAGCCTTATAAAAGTCAATTAAAATGTTTGGTCATTGAAACGTTAGTGTAAAATTGCAACTTGTACTATACGCATTTATTTTGCAATCTATAATATTATTTTTGAAAAGACGGCAATTTGACACTTTATGAAAATTCATAATTTGCAACATCCTGCATTTTTTTTTTTTTTTGGTACAGTAACCTTCCGGTTTTCGGATCCACAGGGAAACCGACTAATCCGGAATCAAGCCGGGTAGGACCACAAGGGCGGCAAAGCTCTCCCTCAAGAGTTTTAACACTGCTGCAACATCCTATGCATTTTAACCATACATATTTTCATTTTTCCGAATGATTGTATGTATAGTCAAAGACGCACACGTTACAAATTATAATTGTCATGAAGTTCGGGTTGCATTTTATCAAGAAAAATATAAGTTATAAAGTCAAAAACAGCCAATATCTTTTCCATTAAACCCCAAAATTTAAACCCAGTTGCTATAGATCTATAAAAACATGAGAATATTACAAAGTCCATAATAAAAATAAAATAAAAAAATTAAAAAAAAGGGTTTGTTAACAAACTGGCATTGGCATTGCCTCTCTGAATCCAACATCAAACTTACTCTGATATCTCTTATTACCAAAATCACCATTTCCTTTTTGCATCATTGCCACAAACTCATTATAGTCTATCCTCCCATCCTGCAATTAAATTTATAAAAAAATGATATATATTAGCAAAATATTCCAATTAAAAAGATAATAATATGATCACAATTTTGAAAAAAATAATAATAATAATAATAATAACAACATTAGTTTTTGTACTTACATTGTCTTGATCGGCTTCACGAATCACTTCTTCCAAGTGAGAATCCTCGATGCCGAACTCTTGAAAAGCCTTTTGGAGCTCGTCTTGTGTGATGTATCCACTGCCATCCTTGTCGAAGTACGAGAATGCCCTGAAGAGATGATCTTCCTTCTCGATCTTGTTCAAGTGCAGGGTTGCTGCTATGAACTCGCCATAGTCGATCGTGCCACTATTATCGACATCCGCCTGTTAGCAAAAAAATAATTTTAAGAAAACAAAAACAATCAAGAAAAAATAACTCGTTTTTTATTAACATACTTGGCTAGTTTAAAGAAACACTTATCTAGCTTAACAACTAAAACAAAGGAAGATTATTAGTAAATTTTTAGGGGAAAAAAGAAAATTAATTCGTCGAATGTGATTAGATAAAAGAATAAAAAATACTAACGGCATTCATCAAGTCATGAATTTCGGATTCGTTGAGATTGGATCCGTATCTTTTTAAGCCGGCCTTGAGCTCTTCGAAAGTAATGTAGCCACTATTGTCCGTGTCGATCATCTTGAACATTTCTTTAAGCCCTGCAATTTCTTCTTCTGATAGACTCTCGGCAATTACCTGTCAGAGCACGAATAAGTAATTTTATAGTAGTGACCGCGTAAAAATCGTATAGAATCAGAAGAAAAATCGCCTCTATGCATTGGTGCATTTGCTCATTTAAGATGTAATTTTTTTTTTTTTCTTTTGCATACTCTAAGAGCCATCTTCTTAAGCTTGTCCATAGCCGAGAACTGAGTCAAGCGACTCAAAACTGCAGAATCGAGAGGCTTATCAGGAGCTACTCCATCAACATGCACCCAAGGATGGCCTTTTACAAAGAAAAAAAGGTTCAGAATTAGAAAATGTGTTTTGAACTAACAATACATTCATTTGGATAGTTATAGTTATGTACTACTCACATAGAACTTGGTGAGCCGTTAATCTCTTCTTCGGGTCCCGAACAAGCATCTTCTTCACAAGATCCTTGGCACTTTCGGAAATCGTGGGCCAAGGGTCCGAAGTGAAATCGATATCTCCACGTAAGACCTCCTCGAATATTTCCTGTTCGCTCTCTACGTAACCAAACCGAAAGAAAAATGCACGAGAGTTTACATTCAAAGATAAATGATAACTAATGTGAAAAAAGAACAAGTTATTGAAAAGGAAAGAAAGCTTCTATATAATCTTACCACCCCAAAATGGAGGAACACCAGAGAGAAGAATAAAGATTATGACCCCTGCACTCCAAACGTCGGCTTCTGGTCCATAACTTTGTAAAAGGACTTCAGGGGCTACATAGTAAGGGCTCCCAACGATATCCGAGAAAGTTTCCCCTACAATATTCGGATCGAATAAAGGTATAACCATCAAATATCAATGCAACTATACAAATGCACAAAGCTTATGCTTTTCTAAGAAAATGCTTTAAAGAAACAACTTTTATGGTGCCATGAGATTTTTTGATTCATGTCGACTGCATTGAGAGTCCATTAAGATTCACATCATCAAATACGTATGATCGTGCACTCAAATCTCTCACGTCGGATGAGATATAATGAATGCACTAAAGATTATCGTAATTCGGAAGATTTCCCCTAAAATATTTCGACCAAACAAAGGCATTACTGTCAATCCACCTTTGCAAATGCTCAAAGCTCATGCTTTTCTAAAACAATAAGCTTTGAAGAAACAAACTTTATGGTGCCATCGGATTTCTTATTCATCTCAAATGCATGCATAGTCCATTAAGATTCAAATCATCAAATACGTATTATCCTGCACTCAAATCCATCACGTCGAACAAGATAAAGATTACCATAATTCGTAAGACCTACAACTTCAAGTCATTGCACGTAATCAAGAACGGACGCAAATTCTAACGCATAACTTCAAATTTCTCAACTTAAAACACATATAATAATAATATCACATTTTTTCTCCCCAACTCACCTGGCCTGAAAAAAACCGAAAGCCCAAAATCGATGGCCTTCAAGGGCGAATCCTCCTCCTCCCCAACAAACAAGAAGTTCTCGGGCTTCAAGTCCCGATGCATCACCCCCAACGAGTGACACGTCTCGATAAACCCCACCACCGTCCTCGCCAGCTCAGCAGCCTTTTTCTCTGTATAATGCCCCCTCTTCACGATCCTCTCAAAAAGCTCTCCACCGGCACAGAGCTCCATGACCACATGGACTGCCACGCTGTCCTCATAAGCACCCTTAATCGAGACAACACTCGGATTTCCCGACAGGTGGTGCATGATCTCGACTTCTCGCCTTACATCCTCCAAATCATCCTGATTTAGAAGCTTCCTTTTCGCGATCGACTTGCAGGCGTACTCTTTCCCGGTTTTCTTCTCGGTGCAGAGGAATGTGGTCCCGAACTGCCCGTGCCCGAGCTTCTGGCCGAGGCTAAAGTGCTCCTTAAGGTGCCCGGTTTTGGTCCGGAGGATGGA
>CACSLK010023397.1:11503298-11518482 GCA_902706635.1 Striga hermonthica
TTTTATGAAGGACAAATGCAGAATAAAGTTTTGCCTCAAAGTTTATTCAATTTCTTGTAGATACTGAAAGAAGAGATATCATTAAATTATTGAGACCTTGATTTATGTATGTGCGTGTGTGTGTGTGTTTTGTGCTGCCCCTTCATGTTTTTATATAATTTTAGGTGATCATTTAATGTGGTTATAATATGAAAAAGAAAAAAATAAAAATAAAAATTGGCTTGTTTGCATGGTACATAATTGAAATATGCCTTTTTAACATAGAGAAATGTTACGGTCCCGTTATGGAACCATTCCGTCGAAATTTATAACCGTTATCAACTTTCCCCGACGGTTACATTATGATCTAACGGTTACAAACCCCGACAGGATAGTTCCGTAAAGAGACTGTAACATCTCTCTTTAACATAATCTTTTAAGATAATAGATGACATAAATGATATGTAAGTATAAAAAAAATGATATTTTTAATATTAAAATGGGTGTAATGTGTAAAACACAAAATGTTAGTGGCTAGTGCATATGTATTATATTAAAGGTCCATAACAAGAGCATTATAGAGATGTTTCACCGCGAGGAAACGAGTGGACCGTATGGGGGGCTTATTCGGGCCGTTCGGGATTTGTTGGGTCGCTCATGGAGGACTGTGCTCGTTCATGACTATCGTGAATCTAATTTTGTGGGAGATTTTATGGCCTCGGTGGCGGCTAAGGGGCCGGGTAGTTTCCATCGGTTTGATAGACCTCCTAGTGGGGCGGGTTTGTGGTTACAGCATGATGCGACTGGCGTCGCCCATCCTCGCCAGATCGTGATCTAACGACAATGTTAGCGTCATTCTCTTCCAGTACCAAAATAAAAAAGAAAAAAAATATTAATTACGTCGACTACTATATTAGTATAGCATGATTGGTACATAATTAGCTGGAACTTGAAAGTCCATCGTGATTAATAACTGGTCCCAATTCTATTATTATGCTCACAATAAATGAAAGCTACAATTTGTTGAATGTTGCAAAATACAGATGTAATGGTGAAAAAATATACTTTAATTATATAATGTGAAATATTTTTTTGCAATTTGTACATGTTTTTTAGACTTTTCAATGTATAATATATTATTAATTTTTAGTAAAATGTCATATGAACTTCACGATGTTCATAATTTTAAATCTCTTGTATATCAGTATGATCATATACATAAATTTCATGTTTTATTCATGTATGGACTTATGTATAAACTTCATATACTCTACAAACATGTCATAAAATAAAAATATTGGAAATTACTGCAGTCCCGTTGACGGAATGGTTCCGTCAATATTGGTTACCGTAGATTATCCACACAAGATAATCTTTATGTGTATCCAATGGTGTAAACACTGACGGTACCATCCCGTAACGGCACCTTAGAATTTTCCAAAAATATTATTTGGACGTGCCATGCAAATTTATATATTTTAAACTTTTATATCAAAATGGGGTACTTAAAAATGTAAAATTATATGATCATTGAAATTTCGTAAGTCTGATTGCTAGACAAATCTAACGGTGACATCAATATTTTTTTAACAGATTTATCTACTTTTCAATTGAAATGTTATACTCTGAAAAAATATCAATCGAGATATATCACATTTCATAACACAACTATATAGTTATTTGTGAATGAAGTATGACAGCTTAATACACCTAACATTTCGGTTAGCTCACACAAGAAATTGTGTTTGAAAAATGTAGGTGGACTCCTACATATTTAATGAGTACATCTAACAATTAAGTCACGAGTGTAAGGTACCATTAATTATTGCCACGCATATAAATTTCTACACACACATTGTACTTATCTTTTATATAGGGACTAGTTGCAACTTGCAACTGTTAATTAATACTCCCTCCTTTTTTAAATAAATATCGTTTTGACTTTTTTGATTCATCCATTTTGCTATGTATCTAGACATATTAATGTCTAGATACATAGCAAAATAGATGAATCAAAAAAGTCAAAACGACATTTATTTAAAAAAGGAGGTAGTAGTTCATATTTCACTTCAATTTATTTTGGTCTTTATTATCCATCAACCTCATATCTTTGAATGCTTATTTCAACATGCATGTTAGTGATTTAACATGTGGTTAGAGTAAAAATCGATAATCTAATTAACTAATGTGCTGGAACCCTTAGTCAGGGTCAATCAATTAGATATGAACTCTGATCTATCTGAGATGCTCAGAATGACCTGTAAAAGAGTCGGGAAGGACCCCGACATTAGCACTCTAACGCCCAAATTAACACAGAGAATAAGATGGTGATGATCTGTTCAGTGTGTGTGTGATGTCTCTGCTCGAGCCTAGCTGTTACCGCCTCCTTAATCATTTTTTGCAGCTCGTTCTGAGTGAGGCTAATGAACTCGTCATCAGCTCGAGGTTGATGCATCTGATATGGGGTCTCCCTTCACGCCTTAGCGACCCTCCATTATTGCCTTCCCCAACTCGAGCTTCATCCCTAGACTTTTGCTCCTCTTTAATGGGAGATAGTTATGGAAACTGACTAGTTCCTTCCTAGGCCAACACCTGAATTTTTACCCTCGGTAGGGTGACCCAAATGGCGTGCACTTAGTAGCGCGTGCCACTGAAATGACATGCACTCAGCGGCTCGTTACCACTCAATGACGCCAATCCCACCATAGACATCATAGGTTTGAGACTAGGAGCCATCGAAGATCGCCTATCCGTCCACGTCCCTCTGAACTCTTCAGTCAAATTCTTTGTATATCCTCTCTGTCAGCCATGTCAGATAATCGTTGGGTAGGAAGTTCTTAGTTCCTTCAAAAGATTCTCACAGACGACGCCAAATAATGCTTCGAAACCCCGAGTCAAGGTTGAACTGGTTGGATATGAATTCCAATCTGCCTGAGCTGCTCATAATGACCTACAAAAAGGCAGGGAGGGACTCTCGGCATTAGCACTCCAACGCCCAAGTTAGCACAAGAAAGAAGATGGTGATGCTCTATAATCAAGGACCGTGAATAATGTATGGAGAATGTAGAGTGAGTTTGGGTGGGCTTTAATCGCTTTTATAGAAAAATACCTCCCCAAAATAGCATGCACGGGTTTGATTCTGCTTAGTGTATCCTTATTCTAATCATGTCCTAGTCACCATTAGATTCCTTCTTATCCTCATAAGATTGTTTGTTATCCTTACTGACTTGGTTGGTAGTGTCCATTAGGTCGTGTGTTGATAGCTTAGCTATCACGAGATCTTTAGGGGTTTAGGTTGTCCAAGTCTTCAAGTCGTCCAATGGCCAGGTCGTCCGAGGGTCTCAGAGTCATTCCAGTGTAAGAACTTCAAGATCTCTAGGTCGTTCATATTTCTGGTCGAGCTCCTCATACTTGGAGTATTTCCTGTTGGTACTTATTGTTTTATCACTAAGTGTTAAACTTGTTTTTAGATTGAATGATATTCTCCCAACATTTTGCCCTCCTATTTATTACTTTGTAAATTATTGTAGTGTATAGTGAATCTAAGTCTTATTAGTTTAGTGATTTTTATGAATCTATTCCAAAATAAATTTATTTACCACTTCCGAACTATATTGAAGTTTTGAGATAAAAAACAAACATATTCCCAAATTTACAAAACAAAATATGATTATAGTTTTGAGAGAAAAAACAAACATATTCCCAAATTTACAAAACGAAATATGATTTTTATTTCAGTTGTAATTTAAAACATGATTTATAAAGTCGAAACACGAACTTAAATTTCAGTGACTAGTTAATGATATGTCTAAAATTATAGTTTATATAACTTGTACTACTACTATATAAATAAAGAATAATTCCAACTCTTACAGTACATCATTGTAAATTTAAGTGCTTTGAATTTACCTTTCTAAATTTATTATTTTCCTCGATTTAATGAGGTAGTTTGAGCGAACATAATTGAATTTGATTCAAATTTGATATTTTCTAACTTACGTATAAAGTATGTGGTATATAGTTGTGTTACATTTATATTTTATTTTAATAATTTTTTTTTTTTCATCTACTTTGCAAATAGGGAAAGTTGAAGTTCTTAATTATATTAGTATGTGACATTAATTTCAAAATACATAAAATAAACTAAAATTGTAATTTAGTTAATAAAATAAAAAATTTGTGCTTAAGATTGTACTTAAAAGAAAAATCGATGATTCATCATTTTGCAAATAACCCAGTATTGATTCATCATTTTGCAAATAACCCAGTATTGTTATTGGTCAAATGATTTGGGCTCTTTTTAAATTTATCTTAAAATCAGGGGCTAAAAAGAATTATGTGATTTACTCCCACTTCGCTATTCTCGCAGTTCTTACTACCAAATCATCTTGTACAGTCTGCAAATCATTCCTACTCTGGTATGCACTCAAATTATCCATCCTAAATACATTTTTGCTGATCTATGTTGTGCGCGTGTTGTGTACGTACAGACAGACCCCCCTTTTTCTGTCAGGAAAAAAAAATTCGATCTTTAATTTTTCATATGGTTCATTTGTATTTCGATTAAGAATTAGGTTAATTGAATGTGTAATTTTCTGGGAAGCTGTTTCTTGTTTATCTCTGTAAGAATGCATGAAGAAATAATTCGTAATTGTGCCGATGATAAGCTTTGTTTGAGGGTTTGTGAAGGAATTGCAACAGCTCTTTTTTACTTGTTGATTCGGATATTGTTGTTCCAGACATGTTTGTTATATATCGGTTGTTCGTAGAGATTTAGCCCTACTTTTTGGGAATGTTACGAGTGAGCTTGTGTGTAAGTTCAGTAAGTTATTGTCTCGCCTTCAAGGTGTTCGACTGAATGACTCTTTTTTTTCTTTTCTTGAAATGATATTATTATTAGGCCCGACAATGTTTTTATTTTGTGTTGTGTTTGTTTTTGTTGTATTTTGTTGTATTTTGTTGACAATTTCTGAAACTTGCGGTATCATGGATTGCAGATGGTTTGATATTGTGGATTACTTATTCGACTAAACGACTTTAAATATTATTATTATTTTTTTTTTAATGAAATGCTTATTATTGGACATGGCAACGATTTTCTTCTACCTTTGTTTTAGTTGTAGGTTCTTGTTAAGTTCTGAAATTTGTGCAATCATGGTTTGCAGATAGTTTGATATTGTGGATTACTAGAGCCTTTATTCGATAATCTTTTACTTGGAAAAAAATGGCGGGATGGCAGAGACATTTGCAATCATTAGTACGTCGTGTCGTCAAAAAATACGAGTGCAGTGGCACAGCTTCATGCTGTACTTTTAGTCATGCAAAGGCTGGTATTGTATCCGGTAATTTGCTATTTGAGTTCAATAAGTCTTTTATCTCTTCCACTATATATACAATTTTGTCAGATATACTTTCCAATATTCTTCCTATGCACCATCTGGACGTGTACTTTCTACAAAGTTAAACTGTTGATTAATAATGAAACCTTTGCAGGTGAGGTGCCTAGTTTGTCGAGGCCGCATAATTCGCAAGTTCCTACAACTATGAGGCCTCTGTACCAGTATCTACAGAAAATGGTCAGACCATGAGAACCTTGACATTTTTTTTACTCAGAAGTTGCTATTAATATAATTATGTTTGGCATAGTTTCTTAGGAATTGGTTGAAAGTGAAAATAATTTAATTGGATGTTTGCAATTAAAACAACCTTTTTTAATGGGCAACTCGTACCATTGTGTTCGAACTCCATGTACGTGATGAGTCGAAAAATTATATTTTTATGACTAATGTGATGTAGAGTTGTAAAATCCCTCTTTATTTGATTGGATTTTGAATAGAATGCTTGTTTTACAGATGACTGATTGTATATTTTCCTCTTCAGCCTTTACTTGACTAATTAGAGAAAAAAAATCGGCAAGTGATCAGTTTTGTTTTAGTATTTATTTTTTCTTTCTTGAAAAAACCTATGCTTGACAGGAGTTCACAAGCACAAGGAACTTACTTGCAGACTCATCAGATGCAACTACTCCAGTTTCTTCACCGTTGATACCAGCTCTACCCTCGGGTGCTGGTAGCACTGAAACTCAAAAGACCATTACTAAACCTGAAAAGGTTCAAGCGATTCTAAAAAATATAAAACAGGTAATTCTCCATTATATTTTTAACCGATGCAAAAGCTCGTGAAACTCATTGTTTAGGAGTTTTAGTAGCTAATAACTCGATTCAATCTTGCTTGGTGTTTGCGACTGTCCCACTATATAGCTTTGAATTTATGGCCATTGGGAAGATTAGTTCATCCATGTTAATTAATAATAAGTTAATTAGCACAATTTGCCAAGAATCTAATGTAGATTCAGGAAATCGTGTTGAGTGGCTGAGTTATCTCTTGGAGGCTGCGTGTTCTTGACTGATTGTCGACTATGATAACTATAACTCTAAATGTCCAAAAAATATTGTTCTAAATGTTGTCTTTTTTTCTTTAAAAAAAAAAATAAAAAATATCAAATTTATAACACATGGTTAATTTCAGAGTCCTAAGAAGGTGAACTTGGTTGCTGCCTTGGTCCGTGGAATGCGAGTCGAAGATGCATTGTTGCAGGTGCAAGTGACAGTTAAAAGAGCTGCTAAAACCGTCTATCGGGTTGGTTTTCTTTTCTACAGCTTCAAGTAAAATTCCAATTCAGTGATGTTCTTATTTCTCTCTTAGCTTCATGGCCTCATGTACAGTTGGCTTTGACATTTTTTTCAGAAACAGCAGTACATTATTAAGGGGTAGAAAGTTGTTGCTTTTTAAAAATTAGGTTTTTCATTATTTTAGCTAGATAATTCGAACCTCTTTGTTTTTTGCATTAATCACGTCCATTCTCCATACATGTAAAATGAAATTACATGTATGCAGGTCATACATTCAGCTCGAGCCAATGCAACACACAATTACGGATTTGACCCTGATCGTCTTCTAGTTGGTAAATAATTATAAGTTACTATTATTATTATTTTCTTTCATGTCGTCTGTAATAACACAGTCAACACTGCTTCTCATTTATCTCAATTTTTTTTTTCAATAGCCGAGGCGTTTGTTGGGAAAGGGCTGTTCAAGAAGAGGATTTCATACCACGCCAAGGGCAAATGCGGGATAAAAGTGCGGCCAGAGTGTAGGCTGACTGTAGTACTTCGAGAGATAACGCCAGAGGAGGAGGCCGAGATAGCCAAGTTGAAGGTGAGAAATTTCCGCAAGCTGACCAAGAGAGAAAAACGGCTCGTGCCACATAAGCTCATCGAGACCACCCCAGTATGGGACCGCAAGGGCAAAGCCAGAAGGCATGAGTCGAGCGCTATGGCTATTTGAGCTGTGTTATTTTTCATTAGGCATGTCTTGGTAGAGTAGTTTTTGCTGTGATATCAAAGGACCAAAGATAGCATATTTCATGTTCTTTTGTTATCTTCACAGTACTGCTGCTTGTAACTGCCTTTTGACCCAACTATCACTTCGATAATGTACGATGCTGGTGATGTTCTCATCGAGTAGTTTTTTCGACTGAAAAAAGTTGTGTTCTGCAGAGTATCATTATTGGTGTTTTGATGCTTGTAGTTTTTTTTTTTTTTTTAATGTTTTTATACTCATAGTTTTAGTCATGATGGATTGTGAACGGTAAAAATTAAACTAGTCGGGGGCCTAGGCTGTAAACGAGCTGAACCAAGCTTAGCTCGAACTTAGGGTGCCCATGCTCGAGCCTTTAAAGAGCCGAGCTGAGCCGAGCTTGGCTCGTTGAATAAACGAGTCAAAAATCGAGTTCGAGCTCGGCTATCACTGTTATCGAGCTGAACATGTAAAAATTCTCTTGAGTCTTATCGAGCCAAACTTTGACCAAACGAGATTTAAATGAGCTCGAGCTCGGCTCGAGTTCGGCTAATTAAGGCCTCGAGCTCGAGTTGAACTCGAGCCGAGCCAAACTTGTTTAATTTAACCGCAGTAGCTGTGCCACACTAATCTTGATTATGTTGCTGCTGCCAAGTAAGCTGCTCGTGCAGGCGATAAATTGTGAGAATCACCAACACCAGATTTAGAAGCAGAAAGCAGAAATAACTCACACAAAAACAAGCAAGAACAAAACTAATATAAGCCGACGGCCATATTCTACAAACAAAAATAGTATAAAAAAAACTAATAGTAACACGATTAAAGTCTTTAGTACTAAAGCCTTCAGTACAAACTTATAAAGCTTTCTTCAACCAGATTCACGTTGTCTGGTAATCTCGATTCCCAAGTAATCAACCTGCCCTAGCACGGCCACATGAGGCTTCCCCACCTGCACACGCACGGCCGAGACCTGCGGGTACTTGCTCAGCACTGCAGATGCAATAGTTTGAGCCACAGATTCCAGAAGGTTATGCGGAGTCCCCTCCACAACTTCTCTAACTAGGCTGCAATTTCGCACCGCAAATCGACATGTTTAGTTGCCATGTAAACAAACAAAAAACAAAAACGACACAAAATTTAAACTTAATCAATGCTGCTATTTCGCACCGCGAATTAACATGCTCAGTTGCCACTTGCCATACAAACAAAAAAAAAANNAAAAAAAAAAAAAAAGGACACAAGATTTGAACTTTATCACGATTCCGCTAACCATGCTGTGATTTTGCAGAGTGAAACAGCATGCTCAATTGCCATACAAACAAAAGGCCAACACAAGATTTGAACTTTACCACGATTTCACAAACCATGCAGCAGTTTCGTACGCGAATCAACATGCTCAATTGCAATAGAAACAAAAAAAGAACACAAGATTTGAACTTTATCTCACAATTTCACTTACTATGCTGCAATATCATCGCCCTGCGAATCAGCAGGCTCAGTTGCTCTAGAAACAGAAAACCAAAAAGATTTTTACTTTATCACGATTTCTCTATGCATAAATTTCGCACCGCGAATCAACATGCTTAGTTGCCATAGAAACAAAACCAAAAACCAACACAAGATTTGAACTTTATCTCACAAGTTCACCAACTATGCTGCAATATCGCCCTACGAATCAGCACGCTCAATCGCCATAGAAACAGAAGTCCACAACAAAATGACCGTACTTATCAATTTGTATCTCAACTCGAATGCTTTCGAACAAAATGGCGCAGACAAACTCCAAAATCCCATTCATAACAAATTTAGGCTACTACTCCCAAAGCTCAAACCAAGAATGTAGTATCAAATTACGCGAACAAACCGACTCACATGTTACTCGCTTACCTATATATGGCCGTGTAGCTTATGGTATCCGAGAGAGAATCGGAAATTCCGGCAGCTTGAAGATCCATCCAAGCATCCACATCAATCAAGAACTTCTGCCCTAATTTCCTCTCCTCTGATTTCACTCCATGGTACCCATGGAACTTAAGACCCCTTAACACCAGCTTGTCCCCTTTAATCAATCCTCCATTATCCACTGTTATTACCATTCATCAGCACAAAACTCAAGAAATCAACACCTGACATGGGCTTTTTCCCCCAATTCCATTAATTTTACTTCAAATATATACATATATAAACAAAAAAGAAGAAGAAATCGGCTCAAGGACTTTGAAGGGCTTGCGATGAAATACTTCAATTTTCAATTTACGCCCCATTCATGGGCTTAAGAAATAGTTCAATTTCAGAATAAATTAATTTTTTGTTCATGTGAGGGTGCGTCGGAGAAAGCGGAACTAACCGGCGCCGGAGGATGCCATGAGATGGTGCGCCGGACGGTTTGTGTCTACAGATAACCTTCACTGCGAAAAGTAGCTCTTTTTCGTGGTGAGGAGCTCTGGATAAATTATAGGCCAAATTAACAAAACAAATATGCATTAATTTATTATTATTTATATTAAATCGAGAATTTAATTCTACTCTAAATCACGGAGAATTTATTCAAGTTTTAATTTTAAAAATCAAACTTAGCTAGTCAAAGTATCAATTTTATTTTTATGAAGCCGAGCTTTGGGAATCAAAATTTTATTTAAGTCGGCTTCGGTCCAATCATTTTCGAGAAAGCCCATTTAGTATTTCGGCCATTCAAGAGTCGAGCCCAATTTTCCGGGCCCACTTAATTGAGCCGTTATTGTAAATTTCGAGCCCATTAAACACGACCCATTACTTTTCGAAATTCGAGTCATATTATTAATTCGACCGTTCACATCTTACTCCATCATTTTTTTTTTTACAAATTTGAATCATATAATATCTTTACGACATTTTTATCTACTTCCGTTCTCTTAAGATTATTTATTGTTATTACAAATCGTAAAAATATATTGACTGATTATTTGTTTATATTAAGTGATTGTAAAATTTTATTGGATTGTAAATGTTATATAAACATATTTATTTCTTTCTATCACATAATTTTAAAATAATTTTATGTGTTGCATATGTTTGTTAATAGATATTTATGTTTCTATTTATTTATGAAGTCGGGGTGATTGCATATTAGAAACAAAAAAATATTTGAAGCGTTTATAATATGTTATTTACAAATATATTTAAGTGATTTAAACATGTCTAATCAAAAGTAGGCATTGCTTTTAAATGAGATCCTCTCTCTCTTTCTCTAAATTCCCTCTATCAACAAATTTCTTCAGTTAATCGGCTTCCCTCCTTTTTTGTGTGTCTGTTGCTGCTTATTCCGCTTTTAAGACAATGGGTTGGTGGGTGACGGGCGCCTTCTCCTCTGCGCTCTGCCTTTCTGGTCGTGGGGTGGTTCAAACGTCGGCAAGCTATTCTGCCTTAGTTCACATTTTTAGCCTTAGTCCGAATAAATTCAAGGAGATATGAGTCTGATGTTGTGCATAAGGTATATAAGAGCATCTCCAAGAGACTTATTATTTTAGACTTCTTATTTGGAGAAATAAGGAGTCATCCTATATCCATTTGCTTCCTATTTTCTGTTGTTCTCCAAGAGTCTCCCTATTTTATAATTTGAATATGAACCAGACCCACAAATCTATCTAAAAGCCCACTTGAAGCCCACTTGATATTGTAATTGTTAACGATTATAATAGTAATTAACTAATTTTATAATATTCACTAATTTTTTTTAATTATATTAGTAATTTATTATTAATTATTTTTTATAATTTTTCCTTTATTAATATAATATTATTTCTTTTTAGATTATTATTATTATTATACTAATTGTTATTATAATTTATTAATTTTTAATCAAATAAATTATTCTTTTGAACGATTTTTATTTTTTTAATTTTTTTATTTTAATTATTATTATTAGTAATTTATTATTAATTATTTGTTATATTTTTTCATGTATTAATATAATATTATTTCTTTTTAAATTATTATTATTATTATTATTATTATTTGAAATAGGGGGTCGTTTTTCCCTCCCCAGAAATGAGGAAGAGAAGCCTCTATTTGAGGTCACCCTAAAAATAGGACCAAGTTTAGGAGAACTGTTGGAGACAGTTTTTGAGAGAAAATCCCTATTTTTTAGATAAAAAAGAGAAATAGGGAGGCTCTTGGAGATGCTCTAAGGTTTGATTTGGTATAAATAATTTAAACAAACAAAAAATAAAAAATTTCATATCGATCATTGTCTTAGAAATGTTAAGCTTTGAGGTGTGATTTGCTATACTTATTACATATATTTAATCTAAATAATAAATTTTAACGTTCAAATAAATTAGCAAATAAATTAAATATCTAACTGATTAAAACTTTAAAATTTTCAATAAAAATATTTCAAGTTTTTTTAGAAGTTTTAAAAAGTTTAAAAAGACATTTAGAATTTTTAAAAAGTCCAATTCGGTCCACCCCAAATTTCTAAACTATTAATAAAAAATATTTCAAGTTTTTTTAGAAGTTTTAAAAAGTTTAAAAAGACATTTAGAATTTTTAGAAAGTCCAATTCGGTCCACCCCAAATTTTTAAACTATTAAAAAGAATATACCCAACTTTATTTCGTTTATAATCTTATTTATCCTATTATGTCCACATTCATCTCAACATTATTATCTCTGCTACTCGCATTTTTTTTTATTATTTTCATACTTTTTAACATCCTATTGATTGATTGATTGATTGATTCATTCGTACTTCAATTTACTCTTCATCCTCAACCGAGTAGAGATTCATAGATTTTAGATTTACCAAAAAATTTATATAATCCAGTTCCATCATACAATTTCAATCTCATAATTCCAACAATTAGATTTACACCATTCAACATGTCAAGTCTTTAAGAGTGTGATTGAATATGGATTTGATTAGTTTTCTATTGGCTTTTATTGTTTATCATAGTTAATTTTTATAAATGTAATATGATTAAATACTGTTTGTGAGTATTTAAGATTAAGTTAAAATAATAATTACAAGTTGATTAGATGTAAAATATGAAAAAAAAAAAATGATTGGAAGTAATGATTAGTTAAACTTATGTGAGTGGATGAATAGCGAAATAAAGTTTATGTTGATGTGTAAGAATGATTGGTTGATATTATTTAATTATATTGATAATATCTATATCTCTATATATATAAATATATTGTTTGACTTACTATTAATAGAAAGTTTGACCAAATCAATACAATGTTTCACTTACTATTAATGAAAAGTTTCAAAAAACACATGTGAATCTTTAGTAACAAATCTAAATCCTATTTTTCTAGTAACAAATTTAGAGATTTTTATGGCAAAATTTGAATCCCATTTTTTTCGTATCATTTTTTTCTTAACCAACATTTAAATCATATATTTTTTTGGTAACAAATTTGAAAATTCTTATACAAAAAATGTGTTAATTATTTATGAAAACAATTCTAAAGTCTTTTTTCGTTTCTCGACGGTGAAGTAAGACCAAGCATTATCTCAATAAATATCATATATGATTGACTTTCCCCTGGCTACCAGCTAGCGGAAAAAACGTTGGTATTGTCCATTAAAAGTCTTGTGGAAAGAAATACAAATGTATTTAAAAACACGTGCAAATGTGGATACAAATTTAGGAAGCAAATAGTTGTCTTTCAATATTATTGAATAATTTTTTCTTTCAAAAAAATTGTGTAAATTGGATAAAGTCACGTGCAATTTTTATTTTAAAATAAAACTGATATTTGGACGGGATGTACATTCAAAATTTTGTCCACATTTTTTAGTACCAAAAGCGGTTCATCATTGATATTAAAGTTACCTTATCCAATTATTTAAGAAAAATTGTGTGCAACTTTTCAAAATTTAAATGCGTCGATTATTTTGGATTCTTATGTTTTTTCTTAATCATGTTTTATCGAGATTTTCGTAAGTTCATATCAAATTTTTTTTTTCTGTTAAGTTCATATTATTTTCTTTAGAAAATAGACAGTTTCATAAACAATAACAATTTTTTTCAATTTTTTATTAGAATTATTATCAATTCAATTTGTTCGGTACAAAATCGGTGCAATGTTAGGAAAATTTGGTTGTATTTTTTAGGAAAAGTTGATGATTTTTATATTTGGTTTATAAAAATATTCAGATCAATTAGTTTGATAAAAATTGGTTTATTGGTAGAAAAATCGATTTCATTTCCAAGAGTAACTAATGATTATTTTCAATTTTTCTTAATTGAAATTTAGAATTATACTTAAAATAGTTAATAGGTGAAAATCTCTAAAAAAAAATCTACTTTTTTTTCTACTCTAGTTTTGTTTGATAAATAAGATCCTTTATTTTTTTTAAAATTTGTTAACTAATAACTAATAATATTAAATTTTTGATAAATTCGAACACCTATGTAGTACTTTACGTGCCAAAAAATAAAATCAATAATGTTGTACAGAAGGAAGTGTTTAATAACATATAAATTTTATTTTCATGAAATTTTTAATGGCATGAGACAATTTAAATACAAAAATACCTTTAAAATATAAATAGGTAACAAATGCTCTCGTGCATCGCACGAGTACCGTACAAGTTCATAATAACGAGGTTAAGTTAAATTTAAATTTTGATTGATTTTTTACTGGTAAGGTTTATATCTAATCACACCCTAATTAATTATATAGGCACAAGACACGACCCTACACTAAGAATTTAATTAAAGAGAGGAGAAAATGTAATACTAAACAAATATGCAGACACTAAATGTAATAGTCCATCCATAAACTTACTATTCTCAACTTTTATTTTTATTCACGAGTTTTAAAATATACGAGTACGTAATAAAAATTTAAAATATTTGATTTTGCAGTTGACAAAGTGACCAAAGGCCGACTTCCCCCGCCAGCTTGGACTAGGGGAAAAGGATAGCCCGTAACCGACTAGAGTTTAATGGCAGTCATGTGGATACCTCAAAAATGATACCGAAAAACAGACTTCACGTGAAACCCTGTACGTCGTTTGTGACTCCTGTTCGAGGAGCTATCAAACGGCGCATATTTTTCCGCCTCTTTCGGCTATTCCGGTGGAACTAAGAGCCAAGAGAAACATACTATTTGGGCCATTGTACTTTTATTTTGTGTACCACTTCACATTGATCTTTAATGTTGTACTTGTATGTCTATATGAGTTGACAGTTAGTTAGTTATCCTTTAAAGCATTTAAACTTGGGAATTTTACGGTAAATTCGAGCCTACTCCGTGGGCAAATTCGATTAGGCTTTTGGCCGTCGCACACAATTATATGGAATTTTGTGTGTGCGCGCAAATTTATGGTGAAAAACCCTAGGGACACTACATCGTAAAGTAGGAACGATTTTTTTCGAAATTTCGATCCCTATTTGTGATAGTATTGTTGTCTTTTAAGTCATAACCTTGTTCAAGGTGTTCAATATGTTTGTTTATGTAAAATATTCTGTTAGAATACATTTAAACATGGCGCAATATTTTATTTCTATTAATGTTATCATTGCATATATAATTATATGATATCACTCTTGTTTATTTTCGCATTGCATATATTTTATACCTACACATACAATATGTTTAGCATTATACTATATATTCTAGCAGAATGTTTCAATTCTTTTTATACGGAATACATTTATTTGATTAAACGCTAACAATTACATATTAGAAACAACTAATTATACGGCTAAATCAATCAGCTATAAAAGGTGAATCTAAAAAAACATCACTCCTACTACACACTGAAAATAAATAAATTATAGAACACACACACACACACACACAATAAAATAAATAAATAAATAAATTATAGAAAACAAAAACAAAACAAA
>CACSLK010023397.1:11526728-11537972 GCA_902706635.1 Striga hermonthica
TCCTGATCGCTGTGTTTTTTATGTGGGCAAAAAGAATCGAAACAAGTCGTTTTTTATTTTTCTGTCTTGAAAGAAAAGGAGCAGTACGTGAACATAGACAAAAAGGGAGGAGCAGCCAGTTATTTGTTATGTGCAAGTATAGTGTGAACTAAAAACAATGAGGTTAGAAAAGGCAGCAGCGTGGCCGCCCGAAGAAAACCGGCGATCCGAATATCGACCGTGGAGAAGACAAAGAAGAAGAAGACGAAGAGGCTGAGCGAGGTAAAAACGCCCGAGGCCATGAAGAAGAGGAAAATCTTTTATGTACATATTCTCGTAAGCACAATTGACAGTCTAATGTGTGCTATGTATATCTTCTGTATATAAATAACAAGATATTTATCTTATGTTTTTGCATTTTACGTCGTTTGTATATAATAAGTATATCTTCTGTATATAAGTCTGATCGTGTGTGTTGCATGTATTAAACCAAAAAATATACTACAAATATACAGAAAAAACACGAGATGTAAATAACACAAAAAGTAAACAAAAAAGGATTACGAAAAGATAAAATTTTGAGGTTTATTTCGTATATTTTTCGGACTTATATATTTTCTGTATATTATATATATTTTCGATGGGTGTTTATAGCAGCAAGACGAATAATTTTTGTGATCGTGTATATTCTGTACATTTCAGATTCCTTTCCATATGAACGTCTTCCTAAATAGTAGAAAATATAAACTTTCCTTTTTTTTTTGGTTAGTTCAATAATTGTAGGGAAGTTGTTATTTTGGTAACTGATATTTTTTTATTAATCTATAATAAATGCATTTCTTTTAGGTATTCATGCAAATAAAATCTCTCTCCTTGTAGAAATGCATTATCTTTAATATCTTGTGGTTAGTTTAAAATTTCGCCAATTCAATTCTAGTCCAGTTACATATTTACAAATATTGACCTATGGCCCACTACAAATTATCTTTTGCCAAACTGCTTCATGAACTCTATGGAAAAACATTTCATGAAATGGAGGAAGTCCATGAAATTGGGTGGTGTTGATCATTTTCTACAAGTTTTTAGGCCGTTCATTAATAAATTTCTATTTACATATTTATGAGTTTTATATAATTATATATATTTGTATATAAATTCATAAATATATAGATATATATAATTAATATATAATTTTACTGTTTTATGAATAGTTGTTTTGTGGTTTATTTTTATCATTAACTTCATAGTGTTTTTTATAACTTATTTATGAATGGTTTTATTTTGAATGTTGTGTTTTTCTATTAAAAAAATAAAAATAAAAATATAGTAAAAAATTAAAATGAACTATTTTTTTTTTTTTTTTTTTTTCAAAACGAAGAATTTTATAACACAGAAAGAAAAAGAAGAACAAAGTTCAGTCGGACAGCTTAAAACTATTACAACACCCTGCTACCAGACTCACAAAAAATACTGCCCAACTCACAAACTAAAAAATAAAAAACAGAGGAAGCCCCTTTAGGAGGAACCTAGCAAAAGCAGTACCAATGATCATTCTACCAGGCAGTACAGAGTACTGAAGCCCTTAGCTTTTCATTGGACTAAAAAATACAACCTAGCCACTGCAAACAAGCCTAGCTAGTGACAAAGAAACAAAGCAAAGCAAAATAAAATAAAAAAAGGGAAAACTAAGACACAATATTAGAAAACTCTATCCAATCTGAACAGGCATAGTCCACAATAATCTTCTCCTGTAACCAATTTCTGTCAAATATCCATAGGTTTCTTGCCTTCCACAACCACCATAGAATATAGGTGGTTAGTTGGATCCTTTCTTCTGCTTCTTTTACATCATGCATCAGACAAATTTCTCTCCACCAGTCTTTAAAGCTGTGAATGTTTTCCTGCAAACTTTGCCATTCAACTGGAGCTAGCTTCCACACATGCTTTGCTCTAGAGCAGTGGAAAAGTATATGCTCTGTTGTTTCCTCATACTCTCCACAGACTTGGCATATGGGGTCCACTTTCAGTCCTCTTTTACAGATATTATCGCTTGATGGCAGGATCCCTGAAAAACACTTCCAGATGAAGTGTTTTATCTTTTTCTTTATTTTTAACTTCCAACTGATCCTCCTCACTTTGGTAATCCAGGCTGAGTGAGAACTTGTTTCTGGAATATCCAAGTCATGCAGTTTATTTTTAACAAGGAATTCATAAGAGGAAGCAACAGAGAATTTACCCTTTTTGTTTAGACACCAAGAGAACTCATCCTTCAGTTCCATGTTTATGGAAGTAATACTGAGAATTGCTTCACATTCTGCTGGTACAAAGGATTGTCTGAGGAGTGGTTCATTCCATGTATTTTGTCCTGGCATCATCAATTCCCAGACCCAAGTGAGATGACTGTTGTGTTGTCCTCTGTGAACAGGCTTTCTGTTTGGGAGATTTGGTACCCATGGGTGGTCCCAAATTTTTGTACTCTTTCCATCCCTGATTTTAATGAGCAATCCTTGCTGTAGGAATGGTAGCACAGACATCCAGCTTCTCCACAACCATGAGCTACTCTGAGGGGGTTTGCAGTCTAGCATTGAACAATTTGGAAAGTACCTATCTTTGAGGATTTTACTCACCAGCAAGTGAGGTTTAGTGAATACTCTCCAGAGCTGTTTAAGAATAAGGGATTCATTGAAAAGTTTTAGGTCTGTAAACCCCAGCCCTCCATATAATGTGGGAAGAGTCAAAACATCCCATTTCCTCCAGTGCAACCCTTTTGATTGATTACCCCCTTTAGACCACCAAAAATTAGCCATTAACTTAGAGATATCAGAGAGAATATTAGAGGGTAAAAGGAAACAGGACATAACAAAAAGAGGAAGTGCAGTAAGCACAGCTTTAATAAGGACCTCTTTTCCTGCAGTGGAGAGGTACCTATTTTTCCAATTACAAATTCTACTCCTAACTGCATTAATGACAAAAGAAAAAGTTTGTTTTTTTGAGTGGCCAATGCCCAAAGGTAGTCCTAAATATTTAGAAGAAAATTGGACTCGGATACCACTGAACAACCTACAAATAGTATCTATGACTGAGGGGGGAGTATTTTTACTGAAAAATATAGAGGATTTGCAAAGATTTATTTTTTGCCCAGAGATCTGGTAATAACAATTGAGGATATTCAAAATTTCCACAGCTTGCTGTGGGGATGCTTTACAAAATAATAAGGTATCGTCAGCAAAAAGAAGGTGGGTAATGGGGGGGCCATTTTTAGAGATTTTAAGACCCGAGAGATTACCATGAGAAGCAGAGTTTTTAAGAAGACAAGACAGAATCTCGGAGACAATGATAAATAAATAAGGGGATATTGGATCTCCTTGACGCAGCCCTCTTGAAGGGGAGACATGCCCATATTTTTTCCCATTTACATTAAACGAGAAGCTAGTAGTTGAAATGCAGGACATGATCCATGAGACAAATTGAATATGAAATCCCATTTTAACATGACAGACTTGATGCAAGACCATTCAATACGATCAAAAGCTTTTTCCATATCAAGTTTTATAGCCATAAAGTAAGTAGTGCCTGATCTATGTCTATTCAAATAATGAATGGCTTCTTGAGCAATCACCACATTGTCTAAGAGCTGCCTTCCTGGAATAAAAGCTGCTTGATTTTCACTAATACAATTAGAAAGGCAGTTCTTAAGCCTGGAAGCGAGAATTTTTGAAATAATTTTGTAGGCAACACAACAAAGACTAATAGGTCTGTAATGCTCAACTTTCAAAGGAACTTGGATTTTAGGAACTAGAGTAATCATCGTATGGTTCCAGGATTTAGACATAAAACTAGAGTTGAAAAAACTGAAAATAGCTGAGCAAAGGCTGTCTTTGATAATAGGCCAATTTTTTTGAAAGAATAAAGGTGTCATACCGTCATGGCCGGGGGCTTTGTTTGGATTCATGCTGTCCAGAACTCTCTTCACTTCTTCTTCAGTAACAGTAGCCAGAAGCCTTGTGTTCATGCTCTGTGTGATAGTTGGTTGGATACAGTCCAGTAGATTGTTGTTTGGCTCCTGGAACTCAGAGGTAAAAAGGTTTTTATAAAACTCCGAGATGCAGCTCCCAATTTCCCCTTCTGTTTCACAAACTGAATTGTCATTTCTAATTAGCCTAGTGATGGCATTTGTTCTTCTCCTCTGGGTTGTATACGCATGGAAAAATCGGGTGTTTTTGTCACCCTCTTTCAACCATTGGAGTCTGGATTTTTGCTTCCAATACAATTCTTCAGCTTTATTGATGGAATCGATTTTGGACTTTAGAAAATTCCATCTGCTCCAGTCCCTGTTAATCCCCAAAGCTCTAAGATCTTCCATTTCTTGAGTAGCCTCTTTAAGTGCTTTATCATTTTCTGATTTGAATTTTGCACTCCATTTGAGGAGGGCTACTCTTGTGGCAGCAATCTTCTTCTGAAATTGGGTCATAGGATGACCACTTTGAAAACATTCCCAGGCAGCTTTGATAATGTCACTTACTCCTTCTCTAAGAAGCCATCTCTTGTCGAAAACAAATCTCTTATGAGGCTTATCACTGCTATTTCCCGAGTGAAGAATTATAAGACTGTGGTCAGATGAGCTAAGGTAGACATTCTGAGCAAAAGAGTGGAAATTTGATGTTAACCATTCCAGAGAGGCAAAATATCTGTCTAACTTTTCTTCCACATAATCCGAGCCTTGTCTGCAGTTCCACCAAGTAAATTGATGTCCCTGTAAAGGGATTTCTTGCATGCTCATGTTGGCAATAAAATTTCTGAAGCTCCAGAAACTAGTCTCTGATCTTTTTTTTCCTCCTTGTTTTTCCCAGACGTTACATATATCATTCCAATCTCCTCCGATAACCCATCTATTTCCCCAGTTACTCCTTGCTTGCTCCAGATACATTCTTTGCAGCTCCCTTTCCCCTAAATCCGTGCTAAGGTATACAAAAATGATCCAAGCTTTACCTTGCTCTGAGCTGTGATTATACTCAACTTCAATGCAAAATTTGTGCTTTATAGTCTGCACAATGCTTATGGCTTTATCCCAAAGAAGCAAAAGGCCTCCACTCTTACCATTAGGATCAACCACTACTGCTCTTCCTTCATATCCCAGCTTCTTTATGACTGTTTGAACATACTTGTTGTTTTGCCTTGTTTCACTGATAAAGGTAAAACAGGGGAGGTGGAGTCTCAGAACCTCCTTGAGTTGGGGAACTGTAGAGGGTCCTCCCAGACCTCTACAGTTCCACACCATAGCCTTCATTGGGGGGTTTGGAGCCATTTGAGGCTGGTTTCCTCCACCTTTTCATTGGTTGAGCTATCATCTTGCTGTTTGAGTTTCTTGCTCTTGAGTGAATCTGGTTCCTCTTGGTCTAAATTAACTGCCATTTTTCCAGAGAGAGTTCTGCTTCTTTTAACTCCTGCAACTTCTGCAGGAACATTGGTGACTGGCTGACCAACTTCATTACTCTGACCTGATTTGGGTTTCCTTGACCATTTCTTTGTCACTCTGATTGTGCTAGCAGGGTTGATTTGGCCTGCTGATTGCTCTTGCTCCAATTCCATTCTGGCATTCTTATTCTCCTCCTGGTTAGGTAGGGATTCATTATAAAAGTCCATGGTTTGTGAAGTCAGAAGAGGGATAGAGGTGGGGGTCAATGTTTCTATTTTGTTCCTGTGATGAGGGGACTCTTCAGCAGGGGGGGTATCTTTGGAGATATTGGGTTTATCTTGGTAAGAAGAAGGAAGAGGAGTTACTCTTTGGATAATTTTTGAGGAGGGGTTGAGAGAGTTTTGATCTTTAGCATTGGTGGAGGCTTTAGTTTCACCACCTGATTGAGGCTGGGGGGAAGTAGAGTTGTTAGGCGATGGTGATGGTGAGGGTGATGGGGAAGAAGACAAGGGAGATGGTGAGAGGGCTGTTTTGAGTTTGTGAATAGGGATGTCGGGTGCTTTGAGCCATTCACCGTATTGACCTGTTTGAAGGTCACCCCTTTCAATGTCGCTTTCTCTGGCCTTGCAATTTCTGTCCAAGTGGCCTATCAACCCGCAATAGTAGCACAGATTCATCAATTTCTCATATTTGAAATGCACTCTTTGCACTTTTTCCTTCAGCTGAATAGTGGCGCATCTCAGTATAGGCTCCTCTAAATTCAGAGTGACTAGCATTCTTATGCCTCTGCCCATAACCGAACTTGTGTTCCCAATTACCACATTCTTCACTTTTTTGAAAGCTTGGCCGATTTTAAACCCCACATCTAAGCATAGCCAATTTAGCGGAACATCTTCAACCTGTACCCAGATGTCCATTTCTTTGAAACAAGGGTGATTTGCATTGATATCTTCAGCCCACTCCCTTAAGAGGATGTATTGGTTCTCATAGGACCAAAATTTTCCCGCAGCTACCTTCTGTTTGTCAGCTATGTCGTCAAACAAGAATTGAAAGAAATTCTGATCCAATTCTCTAATCGTGAGGGGATTTCTAATGCTCCATATGTGGGTAAGCGTTCTTTTCAGCCCATAGAGCCCAGCTTTCCTATCTCCTATAATCTTGCCGAAAAGACTCCTGGCGCATTCCTCCTCACTCCATCTAACATCCTCTTGTTGTATAGGAATTATGCCAGCTTCTTTGGAGGATAGAGAAAAAGAACGAAAACTTTTTTCTAGGTTTTCCATAGTGAAGAGAGTTCTGGCCGCACTTTAGGACTGTAAAAACCCAACACAACACAAAGCGCAGCAACAGAAAAGAAGAAGCAAAAAAGAAGAAAATGATGAAAGAGAAAAGAAGGATCTAGATGGAAAAAATGGGTAAAAGAAAACCCTAATTGGGAAATAACTGTGGTGAGAGAAGCCAAACAGATTTGAAAGACAAACAGACAATTACTTACCGACTACCTGCTTGAATGGTAAAGCCTTCAACCGAAGGAATTGAAAATTTGTTCTCATCTGAGAGAATGGGGAGCTCTCATTGGAGAGAATCTATGAATATTTTAGTTCTTTTGAACTATTTTATTTGGCTCCCACGTTTTTTGGGCTTAGCTCATATTTTTATATTATTTAATGAATAATATTGTACAAATATCACCTCGTCATGTTCAAGTATCAATTATCTAAATGAGTGAAACACGAAAGTGTAATCCGAAATCACCGTTAGACTCTAATTTTAATCGAAGTGTTATTTTAGTCATATGTAAAGTTATTCACACTAGATGTTTGCAAACACTTCGATTCTGCTCGTAAAAACTCGAGCTAGGCTCATTCAAAAGGAGCATAGCACGAACAACTCAAGTATATCGCAAACGCAAAAATTATGTTCACGAACAATTTGTTCACGATTTTAATTTTATTAAACAAGCCGAACAGAGTTTTTTTTTTTTTTTAAGATTTATGAATGAGCCAAACTCAAACCATACTTTTGACTCGGTTATCAAACGAGCATAAGTTCAGAAAAATATAAAGTATTTGGTTCGGCTCTACTCGAATAACACCTTAGGCCTAAGTATAGGCCTCATCAATAAAATATATATATATATATATCTAATAAAACATTTAATAAAAACTTTTTTTAATTTTCCTCCAAAAGGAGTTATATATTTTTTAATTAATTACTCACTAATCTGCTAAAACCGTTACACCTTAATATATATATATATATATATATATATATTATTTATTTGTTGGATCGATTATCGATTACTAAATTAATTCTAAATTTAGTAGCAAAATATTCAAATGTGTAACGGCTAATGTTGGAACTTAAAGTTTATTGGCACATTCAGAGTTGTAACCGCTATATTTGGTTGCGTTGTTGGAAGAAAAATATGATTGACACATATTTTGTTTTCTAAATATCAGGAACACCAATAATTTTATTTATTTATGTTAATTTCTTAATATAAGCAGCAAATATATGAATTATTTTATTCATGTTACTAATGTAAACGTTGCATGGTTAAAATAAAATTTAAATCTCAATTAACTTTGAATGATAAAAATTACTTAAGAAAAAAAAATAATTTTTATATGGTAGAAGTACATGTATAATTAATAAATACAAACAAAAACGTGTTTTATATTTGTGCAAATGCATAGGATCAAAATTTTTTTATTATATATATATATAAAGAGACAACCTATTTACCAAAAATAGTAACAAAAAAAAGTCAACCAACATTTATTGCATTCTATTTTTGGCAGTTTTTATTTTATTTTTTAAGTTATTTCTAAAAACCAATCAGCTGTACATGGATTTTGTGGATTTAATTTAGGTAAATCTGACTGATGCTTACAATTTTGCAAAAGTCAAAATCCTTTCTCATTTTTTATTTAAAAAAATTGATTACCATAAAATCGAGAATTCGAATTAGGCAAAATACTATCATATATATCTTTTACTAATTGCAACATATAAATTGTTTATTAAAAAAATTAGATTGCATAGAAATCGGGTTAAATTATGCAAAATTCGGCATTTTGCAATTTTGTAAAAACAAAAATTCTCTCATTTTTTATTAAAAAAAATATGTTTCAAATAAAATCTGAAATTTCGAATTAGGCAAAATACTATAACATGTATGTTTACCTAATTGCAACAGATCATGTTTATAAAAAAAATTGGATTGCATAAAAATCGGGCTCAATTTCAAATTGAAAATTAAATTTAAAATCCCCTATCATTTGGCTATTACTTTCTTTAGTTCGAATTTTTCTAAACATAAAATAGAGTAAGATAATATTAATTTTCAAAACAAAATTGGATTGGAACATAATACAAATTTGAATTTGAATGCATACGCTTACAAAATAAATAATAATTGCATGCACTTACAAAAATCATATATATCCTGTTAAATAATAATTGATTTATTTAAGCCTATCTCGATTCCTAATATAATTTGTGGTGATAGACAATGCACCAAAAGATCAAACAAATAATGTTGTGTACAAGGATGCGTTTAATAATATAAGTTACATTTTGATTATTTCAATACATGCGTTTTAAGTTCTTCCAATCATCCAAATCTAAATGTTTACCTTAATAAAACTAGCTCGTGCATCGCACTGGTACCGCACTAGTAATATAATAATAAGAGTCCTACTTATACATAATTAGAGTAGTCTTTTGTTTGTCCCTTTTTGTTGCTATTCTCGTTGTTATTTTGTGTGTCGTTTCTCCTGTTTTAGGTCTTTTCCTAGGTATTTTTGGTCCATTTAGTCGTTTCTTGTGTTTTTATCTTTATTATGCCGTGTTTAGTATTTTCTTTGTTTTTCCTCCTATTTTCTTGTTTTTCGTGTTTTTCCGGTTGTGTTGGTTTCAGGTTCAGATGATGATAGCGGTATTCAGGTCCGGCTCCTAGGAGTTATACATTGGTTTGAGTTTATAGCTCGGGCAGTACCCGAGAAATGCGAGACGAGAGCTCATGAGTTCGAAACTTGGAGATTTTGGAAGCTGCCCAGGCCATAGCGCCGCTATGGCCATAGCGGCGCTATGGCCAACCCTGAAAGCGGCACTGCATGCATAGCGAGGGGCTGAGGCTCGACTATCTTCAACCATAGCGGCGCTATGGTCATAGCGCCGCCTATGCCCCATTTTGTAACTGAAGCTATTTTCTCGGAATTTCGAATTGGGAGGCTGAAGGATCGCGTTTTCTTCACTTTTGAACATTCCCAGACCTCGTTTTTCATAGTTTCTCATCCCAAAAACATACTTTTAACTTGGTTTCATCTTGGATTTGATTTTGGAGCATAAAAACTCCTTTTCTAGCTTTGGATCTTGGATTGCTCGTTGTTTTTCTCGACATTGGTTTTTCTTATCAATCGTAAGCATCTTTTCTCATTTAATTATGATGTTTTGTGCTTGGGTTGCTATGAGTTCTTGTGTTAAAATTTCAATGAGTGGCTAAATTCATTAGCTAGGGTTAGGGGATCATCGTTCCGGTTCGATTTCATTTATGTGTTTGATTAATTTGCTCAATCTTTTCGAGTTGTGCTTAACCTAGGGTTTAGATGTTTGATCACCATCTCAATCTAATTAATCGATTTTGAAACCGAAAGGGGAGAAATCGTTCGACCTAGGCTCGTTAAGAATAGACTTGTTCGGTGACGTATTGTCTATGTGCTAATCGATTCGTGATTGATTTGTCTACGTTTATTCTCTTGTTTCGTGAGATATTGAGAATGAACCTCTAGACGAGTTAGTTTTTGAGTCCTCTAGTCGAGTAATCGATTGTTCGTGAATTGTTTTGAGAACCGGAGACGATATCCCCGATACCCTAGCCCTTTCATCATTATTCGAATTTAAACTTTAAATTGTGAATTTGAAATTGCTAGTCTTGTTCTTGTTATTCGTAGTTTATAAAATCAAATCAAACCAATCGAATTAGAGTGTTTAGGACTTGTTTCTTCTTTCGTGTGTTCAAATAGTCGTGCAATTTATTCCGGCTGACCTTCCTTGTGATACGACCCGGTGTCGAATCTTTGGGTTATACTCCGGTTAAAAATATTTACAACAAATTGGCGCTGTTGCCGGGGAAGGTTTAGGACTTATTTTGTGCGCCTATTCATTTGTTTTCAGTGTTTCTCTTATTTTCTGTGATTTCTTGTTTTTGTGTTTCTTTTACTTTGTTTTCGTTGTCTATTTTTATTGTTTTCTTTGTTTTGATCTCTTTTCGTTCTTTTTGTTGTCTATCTGGTGCCCGTGACGTTTTTGTTGTTTGTGTTTATGCGTACCAGGAGTGGTCGTGTAATAATTCCAAACGACGAATCCATCCAACCGGACTTACGAGACTTACTAGCTAGTCTTGCACCAGTATCATCCACCTCTGAGAACCAATCCGACATGGTACAGAACGATCAAGAAGAAGAAGTCAACAACCCGGATAAGTCTCTTCTTCGCGATTTGGCTCAACCAGTAATTGGGCCGGTGACTTCGTGTATACGATTGGGGACAGCAGCTTGAAACTACGAGCTCAAGACCATCCACTACAACCAGCTTCCCTCTTTCCATGGTCTTCCCAATGAGGACCCACTTCATTTCATGCGTGAGTTCTACAATGTCCTCCAAACGTTTCCACTCCACGGATTGAATGAGGACCAGCTGAAAATGAGGTGTTTTCCGGAAACACTCAAAGATCGGGCTAAGGCGTGGCTGATGACACTTGCTCCAGACTCTCTTACCACTTAGGAACAAGTGTACACGAAGTTCATCGGGAGGTATTACTCCCACCAGAAAACTCAAGAGCT
>CACSLK010023397.1:11712552-11728481 GCA_902706635.1 Striga hermonthica
GCCTTTTTAAATCTTGTTCTTTAGCTTGGAATGGATTTTGGTGCTGTGCAATCAGATTCATTTATAATTCATGCTCTTCCATTTAACTCGGAGAAGAAGCGAGGTGGTGTTGCACTGAAATTGGTAATTGAAACATTCACTCCGATGTACATTTTGTTTATGTTTTCTTCGGCCTTCTCAACTTGAACTTTGAAGTATCAGAAAGAAGATAAGTAGCTCTTAAAATTCTTGTTCCTGATTCAATGTAAGATTGGTTGTTTTGACAGTCCGACTCTAAAGTTCATGTGCACTGGAAAGGGGCTGCAGAAATTGTACTCGCTTCTTGTACAAGTCACATTGATGCAAATGACCGTGTGGTCCCAATGGATGAAGACAAGGTTTGCTCAGATCTGTTCTTGCTCTTTCAATATCTAATCCTATCCCTTCACCCTCTACTCACTGTATCTTGTAGTTCATAGTTACACATACTGATTTCTATGTGTGAAAGTCATCGTGAAGATACTGGAACATTGTCATTCTCTTGCTTACCATGGTTGATAAATTTCTTTAAAGATGAAAGTAACTTCATTTATCTATCAAGCATTAGCATAACTTTCAGTTTCAGTTGAGCTTTATTGTAAGGCGATTGTTTTCTGCAGCTTTCCTTTTATAAAAAAGCCATTGAAGATATGGCTGCAGGAAGCCTGCGCTGCGTTGCTATCGCCTGTAGGTTGTGTGAAATGGAGAAGGTCCCAACTACTGACGAGGAACTGGAGAATTGGCAGTTCCCTGAGGGTGATCTCATTTTGTTAGCCATTGTTGGTATCAAGGTATTTCCATTCTGTCCGTATAACTGCTTTGGTTTCTGTAGGAATTATTTGAATTCTCCATTACAGTAAAACTAATTTTGCCGTCTTTCTATGTCATGTGTGGAGAACTTCTTGGCATTTGCATCATGAATCGAAATCTCCCACTAAGTCACCAACAG
The DNA here is from genome assembly GCA_902706635.1 of Striga hermonthica. NCBI lineage: Eukaryota > Viridiplantae > Streptophyta > Magnoliopsida > Lamiales > Orobanchaceae > Striga > Striga hermonthica. The sequence goes on from CACSLK010023397.1 coordinate 11,713,520, forward strand.
CTTATAGAGTTTACATTTATTTACCATAAATTTCAACTCTATCCACCGGTTAACGAGTTGTCACTACTATAGATACTTCGTTATTTTCCATCATCTTTCCCAATAGCCTGAAACAAATTATCTGAGGCAGTGTTTGTATGAACTGCTTCAAGATTTTTACTTAAAATCGGAGATCATCTCATCAATTCTAACTACATCAAAAGTTTCAAAAGTTTCACTATTTTCTCCCGTATTGTCAAAATCTGTGTCCTCACTTTCATCTGTTTTCAAATATCACAGTGCTGGCTGTTTTTGTAAATTAATGCATGTTGGATATAGGACCCCTGTCGGCCAGGTGTGAAAGATGCTGTTCAACTATGCATCAACGCTGGTATTAAGGTACATCCACCCATTCCCTTCTTTAATTTTTTTATGAGAATTTTGATAATGTTAAGGATATCTACATTTGAAGTCCATTTAGTGACAAAATTGGTTGATACTAAGTTTCTTAACAATTGGATTATGAATTTTCTCAATCACATTCCATCCTGATTTCCATCCTTGGCTGTATTTTTTCAGTATTTTTTCATTCATTGGGTGGGGATTTCATAATGTACTCCCAGTACAATGAGTTGTGATCTTTCAGTGTTGTCCTTATCAGATTAGAGTAACATATATTCTTCTATTTGTTTAAACTAGTAAGGTGCACGTGCTTCGCACGTGAACCATCGAATTTGTCTAATTGAATTATGTTATTTATGATACACATTTTAAGTTAAATATAAGTATATATATATATATATATATATATATAGTGTGATTATATATGAGTCATAACCGGTCTTAATCGGTTATAATCGGTTGAGTTATTTCATATCCAATCATCTAACTAAAATAAAACTCAACATAACTCTCCTACTTTTTATAAAAAATAAACAATCATTCTCATGCATCATATCAATTTTTATTTATTATTTATCTACTTGCATAATTTTAACTACATATCATTTTTATAATCTTTGTCCTACTTTTACATCACATCAATTTTAATAATTAATTTACTTTTTTACCTTATTACTTGTTACTTATTAATCATCTTAATCTAGCTCATATTAAACATTAATTATAAATAATGTGAATTAGGTACATTCATTTTTATCTAAGAGTATAGAATAATATTTGCATACTGTAAAAGTACAATGAATTTTAACATCTTAACGTAAGGATAGGTAAAAAGTATTTATGTGGATGAATTTCTTATAAAGAATATTTATTTGTATCTTCATTGAGAAATATGATTTAACAGTTGTCCACGTTGATAACTAAACATGGAAATTAGAAATGTAATCTCATTCTTACAAAATTATAGATGATACCAACCATTGCTCTTAATTTTGTTTATTTCATATTAAATTTTTTGTAGGATATATATATATATATATATATATATATATATATATATATAATTTTAATACAATAAAAAAAATTACACCAACAATTTACATCTATATAAAAGGATTAGCCAATTTCCATATTGCTATATTTTTTGCAAGGAAATTTTCCACTCAAAGATTTTTGGAGAAAATTAGAAAGTTTTTTTTTCGTTTTTTAATTTGATACATAATTTAATGCATTCATGATTTTACAATCCATTAATGTCACTATATTTAGAAAATGTTATGACTAATTAATTTGGACAAATGATTGTCTTATATGGATGATTAAATTATAAATATGACATTATACAAAAATTAAGATACATTTTTATATAGAAGCAAATAATTGTGTAATATAATAGACATGTGCTATAGATATGCCCTTTAAATTGTTTTAGTATTTCTAATGTTTCAAGTTTTTCGGTCAATCTACATAAAAAAAAAAGGTATAGTTATATAAAATTCTTATTCAAACACAAGGCATTAAGATTTTAAAATTAAACTAAATTTACATAATAATTTATATATGATTTCTAAATATATTTATATTGGTACATATATAAAAAAATAAGAAAATAGAATAGGAAAAATTATTATTTACTCCAGATAAATCTTAAATATGTAACATGGTGACATATGATTGGACCCTCATAGTGGGTAACACAATGTAAACATAAATAAAAATTGTGTGTGAAGTTAATAAATATAAGTTAAATAGCAACTTTAAAATATGGTAAAATGTTATTCAATAATACATCATTTTAATTATGATACTACTATTTGTGCGTTCTATTGGTGGATAAGCTAGTATTAGTTAAAAATTTCACAAGCCTTTTGCACTTTAGTCGTTTATATTCCATCTTCATGTGTTTCGGTTGAAACAAAAACAAGCGAACTTAAAAAAAAAAAAATACAACTCTTATAATATAAATGCTGACAATGATTTCTTTTTAGTTCATAAAATCTATAATATATTTCCTAAAAGTTAAAAGTTATAACATTATTAATTATTATTAGCAAATTTCTAGTGTTGTTTTTTTAAGGAATTTTTCCACCCAACGTTTAATGGAGAAAATTAGAAAGTTAACAAAATGGTAAGCCATTAAAAATAATGAAGTAATTAATAACTTGTAAAATAACATAAGGTAAAAATCAATTTGTTATTATGAAAATAAAATAAAATATTATTTAATTTTATATTATTTTAATTATTAACTAAATTTTTAGCCATTAAAAATTACGAAGTAAATAATAACTTATAAAATAATATGAATTAAAAATCAAATCGTTATTATTATTTAATAATATATTATTTTAATTATTTTACTAAAATTTGTGCATTTCGTAATATCTTTTATAATACAAATGTTGAACATTATTTTTTAGTTAATTAAATCCATAAATATTTCCTAACAGTTCTAATATTATTAATTATTATTCCCCAAATATATTAAACTCGTTTTTGATATATTATATTACTTGTGCTAATTAACATATAATTCAAATATTATTCTTTTATAATTTTTATCTTACATATTGTTAAATAAGTAGTAAAATATAATTTATAACTCAAATTGAATTCATGAGAAAATAAAATATCCATTAACCAAAATAAAATATTCATTAAAGTAAAAATGAAAAAAATAAAATACTTAAAATATAAAATGGAAATAAATGTACATATACATGAGATTTTCAAGGTTGTATAATTAGGGATAATTACTACTCTCTCATTAAATGGACTTCTAACAAATGACAATGACAATTAAACCATTAAAACATTGAAAGAGAAAGGGTATTTGGTCTATCCAAATTTTTACAAAAACTTTCACACTTTTAAGATAGTAGAGATTTGTCATGGATGTTTGTTCTTTGAAATTGTACTTGTTCTCTCCTCTTTGTGTGCTAATGTTGGTTTTCTGATTTACTAATGTCAAGGTACGAATGGTCACTGGAGACAACCTTCAGACTGCTCGTGCGATAGCTTTAGAGTGTGGTGTATTAGGTTCAAATGCAGATGCCACTGAGCCTGATCTTATCGAAGGGAGGACATTTCGTAATCTTACTGAAACGCAGAGACTAGAAGTGGTAGACAAAATATCGGTATGAGCTGAAAACTTACTCGGGTGGTTGAATTTGTTGGTTAACTGTCACTTCTGGTTGTTAAGTTAGTCCTAATGGGTTTTTGCACCATTATTACGTTCAGGTAATGGGAAGGTCATCACCGAATGATAAATTATTGCTTGTGCAAGCTCTTAGAAAGAAGGGACACGTGGTCGCTGTCACTGGAGATGGCACTAACGATGCTCCTGCACTGCATGAGGTCTGGTTTTCATTTCTCTGATATGCTGTACTTTTTTCTGTAAAGTACATGGGGATCTTGGTTTATGCTTTAACTTTTTTTTTTTTCCACATTGGTTCCCTATACCAATTTACTTGGGTCTCAATATAATTGGTGAAATTTGGGTATTGGATTAATTCATCTCTCGGTGTTTTGTGCCGTGTCAAATAGTTGTCAACTTTATGTATTATTCTTTTCCAACTTATGTTTGTAGAACATAAAATAAATATATTTTTAAATATCTGAGCTATGGGAATTTTTGAGTAAGCATTTGCATCTAGAGATCTTTTATTTCTGGTTGGCATGTAGAGATCTTTCATTTCTGGTAGGCATGGGAATTATTTGCTTGACAGACCCCCCACTCCTTCTCTCTCTCTCTCTCTCTCTCTCTCTCTCTCTCTATATATATATATATATATATATATATATATATATACATGTATTTCTATACATACATGCTTTCTTATAAATTCTTGTACTCTATTTTGCTTCTCCAGTTCATGTGATCTGGTTTTCAATGCTCTAATGTTGTAGGCTGATATCGGCCTAGCAATGGGTATTCAGGGCACAGAAGTTGCAAAAGAGAGTTCAGATATTATTATTTTGGATGACAACTTTGCTTCTGTGGTAAAGGTTAGTGTTCTTATCATAAAGTGGCAATTCTTTAGCTTGTCATAATTTTTTATATTTATCATTCCACGTGGTTAAGTCTTACTTGTGTCAGAAATAACGAGAATTACAATGCGGGGCAAAACGTCTTATTAGTGAAAGCCTAATTAAGTTTCGGAGTTGAGACCACTGTTATGTATGTAAACATTGTACACATTGCAGGTTGTGCGATGGGGCAGATCGGTTTATGCCAATATTCAGAAATTCATACAATTTCAACTCACAGTTAACGTAGCGGCCTTAATCATAAATGTTGTGGCTGCAGTTTCTGCTGGTAATGTCCCTCTCAATGCAGTGCAGGTCTGTAATAATCTCTCTCTTCACAATTATGGATGGATACAATTTGTTTTCCGATTTGTTAGTTGAAAATTTTAGGTTAAACATTGATTGCCTTACTGTAATTCTTCTGTCTAGCTTCTTTGGGTGAATTTAATTATGGACACATTAGGAGCTCTTGCGCTAGCCACAGAGCCTCCTACGGATCATCTGATGCGCAGGCATCCTGTTGGTAGAAGGTTAGATTTTGCAATTTTCTTCCCTCATTAACTACACTACAGTAAAATGCAATTTCACAACCATCCCTCTTATTTTTCTTGTCGGATAAGATAATGTATATTTCAATTTTGTATTTATCTATTTTAGTTGTAAGAAAAAAAAAAATCACTAAACTATAAAACATACCAAATAAATTAGAGATATATATAGAGTGATATTAGATAACAAATTCAATCCAACATTAAAAAATATTTCTAAACTAATTTAACGTGGGAAAATATTTGTAAAATATTTCTATGCATACAAAGTTTTGAACGAATACTTTTCAAGTTTGAGATAAGAAACGTCGACTACCTCTTAGTGCGGCACGAGTCATGATGAAGTAGCAAACGGAAAGAGAAGAAAAAATATCCAAGAGTGGAGAACGTCTTCGTCTCTTTATTTCTTTGCAATTGCGCTTTTGTGAATATTATTTTTAAGTTAAATATTACTCATTTACTTCCTTTTTAGCAGAATGCAGGACTTGCAAGATTTGGATTTACGCTTATCTTTCTTGTAGACCTTCGTGCTTTAGTTGCTTTAACAGCAGCTTGCAATTTAAAAACAATGAAATTAAATCACTTGAGTGTCTCATTAAAAATACATCACATTTCTTCTTACATAAAATCAAAAGCACAAAAACAACTTACAATTGGAGCACAAGATCAAGTTTTTTCATAGCATCTTACTTTGTCTCTTTGCGGATCACTTTGTTGGTGTACTGAATAGTGCTCCAAGTATTTTACGATCATGAGATTGTTCATTTTCCAGGGAACCACTTATAACAAACATCATGTGGAGGAACTTGTTAATTCAGGTATGGAACCTTCTTTTTTGTCCTGAGAGGTGTCATTACCATCTTAAATCTTAATTGTTGACTAAATGCAGGCTGCATATCAAGTCACTGTACTCTTAGTCCTCAATTTTCGAGGAAGAAGCATCCTGAATCTGGAGCATGATTCGAGTGATCATGCTTTCAAAGTGAAGAACACGCTTATATTTAATGCATTCGTACTCTGTCAGGCAAGTGTTTGGATTTTTCTAGCTTTATACAATACCATTGTGCAATATTGGTTGAAGATTCACTTGGTCCTTTTTCTTTTGCAAGTAGATGTATATAGTTTTTGCAAGTTGGTTGAATATAATATTGTCGTACGATATTAGATATTCAATGAATTCAATGCTCGAAAGCCGGATGGAATCAATGTGTGGAAAGGAGTTACGAAGAACCATCTCTTCATGGGAATAGTCGGACTTGAGTTGGTGCTTCAGGTAATTTTATTTATTTATTTATGTATTTATTTATTTGTTTGTTTATTTATCACCTCTTTGATACTTCCTTTCAGCCTCTTAATTATCATCTGTACTCTTGTGCCCCATTCTGTATCCAGGTTATCATAATCTTTTTTCTGGGCAAGTTCGCTTCTACTGTTCGGCTCAGTTGGAAACTTTGGCTCGTCTCCTTTGCTATTGGTTTGGTCAGGTTGTTATGCAATTAGTCTTAGCATCCGTGTTTGTTCATGTAAATCAACAGGATAATTTTTTTAAAATTTTTGAAAACTATCCAGTAACCAAGTCATTAACAAAATATTTCTGGTTATATTCGAATTACGTATTCGGTCTTACAATCGTTTTATGCTTGCCAATTATCAGCTGGCCGCTTGCTATTGTCGGGAAATTGATCCCTGTCCCGGAGAAAAGTTTCGGTGAATTCCTAACCAAGAAAACCCGTCAACCGAGAAATTCCGACGGTTGTACTTTACACTTTATTTTTTTAATTTTAATTTATTATTATTGTTATTCTTGCTATCTAGAGCTCAATGAATCACTTTCAGTGTGCACTGTTGGTTAACTTAGTACAAATTATCTAATGTCCGCTCATTTTTTTCAGGTTAACACAGAACTTCATGGATGCCATGCAGTATTCTTTTCTTTCTTTAGATACAAAAACAGCAACATAGAAATAGAATTGACGACTTGACAAGATTTTGACCATGGGCGATGATGTGAACATATTGCTGCATTTGCTGTTGAATTCTAAACTAACCCAATTATTTTCTCAAATTTTTATGTGGGTGGTCTAACTGTTTAGGCGGGTAGGCCTGTCATATTTATGGGACGTGATATTTTTTTTAATACTATTTTTTAGAATATAATATTTCAGTTTGGAACCGTGCATATTCGCTGAAAATTTAATTTCTTACCTGTTAAATTTAACCGTGCATACTTATGCTTTTTATTTCTTTTTCCAGCCTCTTCATTTGATGCGCCTATTGGAAGGGAAAATTAATGTGAAATTTAAATACTTGCAAAATTTGCAGCATTTTTTTTTTCCTCTATCTAAAACGCACATAGTGCGAAAAGAAAATCAGGCAAAGACTGAAAGATACAATCAACGGCTGAATAGATTGGAGGCATACCCAAAGATCGCCAAGAGTGAGACCTAGCAACGCTAGAATACAAAGACACTACAAAGGGAAAAACAACTATTAACTAAATGCCAGAGTGAGCAACGATTTCAATAGGATAATAAACACTCACTCGGGGGAAAACATAGGTCGAAAGCCCATACCAAAAACACAGGCATACCAAACAGATAAAAACTAAACAAAACAAACACAAACACGAAACTAAACAACAATACAAGCTCTTCCCAAGTAGCAAGACAAGTAGAGCCAACATAACCAAGTCGACCTAAAGTGAATCCCACAGCGAAAGAAGACCAACTTTGAAACTGCCCCCAACTCGGAGGCCTACCAAAGTCAAAATTCAAGCCCCGGAATATCACCCAAAGTCGGACTCAAACCACAACCATAACCACAATTCCTAACTGCCAAAGAACCGCCACTGGACCGAAACCGCTAACACCGCTAGTGAGCCCGACAGCACCCGATTAACCCCCCGAAACTTGGAGCGGGAGAAAAAGGGGGAAATAGCAATAAGATTTTCTATTTTTATTAGAAAATCTGAATCTGAATATACAGAAATCGGTTTGATCAAAATCATAACAGATTTCCATACAACTAAATAATAAATTAGATAATAAATAAAGCCTTTTTTATTTTAGTAAAGATTTTACGTATTTTTTTTTACTTATCGGATGTTATGAGATTTTTTTTTTGTTAAACTAATTTTATGGGATATAATACAAATACAATTAGCGGATTGAACAAACTCAGAACAAATTTTCATACAATTAGATAATAAGAAGGAATTAGATAAGGAAAAGAAGGAATTAGATAAGGAATTTCGAATCTGTCTTTTTTTGTATAGATAGACTTTACGTACAAATTTTGACTTCACCGATTTTATGGGATTTGTTTTGACAAAATCGATATTAATATGAAATAAGACAAATAAATAAAGCCTTTTTTATTTTAGTAAAGATTTTACGTCCTTTTTTTGACTTATCAGATGTTATGAGATTTTTTGTCTTAAACTGATTTTATGGGATATAAGATAAATAAATAAAATAATTAAATAAAATTCTGGATAGAAATAGCAATGGATTAATTACGTTGACTTTTCAACCTACTAGATTTGGTAAATAAGATACCTTATTATATAAGTATAGATGATATTAAAATGCAATTAATACATGTAACATGACCATAAATAATCAACATATTTATGGTAATCCGAACCTAATTATTTTTGATTTGGAATTAAATTAAAATTTACTCATGCCTAATAACGAAGCATGTAATTTTTCTACATAGGATTCCGAAGCACCAGAAACAACCACGTAGACTCAGCGCGTTCTGGATTAATATATAGGGGGATAATGACCAAGCATTGAGTATAATTAACACTTAATTCAGCATTAAATACATACAATATCTATATGTATATATAACTGCTAGCAATCAATTAAATGAAACTTCATAATTTTTTCCTCATAAATCATACATGAGTGGCACCTAACTTTCTAAAAACTAATTCTGTTAATTAAGACGAAAACCGTTACATTTTATATTAACTGAGTAAAATATTTTTTATTGTATCATCAATATTTATTATTAAAATTAATAATTATATTTTACACTGAATGATATATGAAAATTACATAAACATAAAAATTATACTGTAGCAGATTTCTGAAGGGTGCTTTCTCCCTTTAAAAGCACATACATAAGGATATATACTGATATAAAAATTACGGATAAGAATCTGCTATAAGGTTTCGTTCGTTTGGAAGACCATACCAGTGCTACAAGATCGTTTCGAAGTCATCATCACTTCAGAAAACTAAAGAACGTAAGAATTCTTAGAAAATGAATTCAGGTACGCTTTCGCTGTTATTTGGTTTGATTCTCAATTATTCAATATGAATGCTCATGAGATAAAAGCGATGTTTTCATTAGCACAAGGTTAAAAATTCCAACAAGCCTTTGCTCGGCTTTCACTCACGACTTACGCGCTCGGGAATTACATGAACTTGTTCATTGTTACGCTTGTGATGGTGTTTAGTGTGAGGGATGGTGGGCCCGGGTGGATAAACGACAACTTGAACCGAGGCCACCTCCATTATTTTTTCGAGCTTTTGGCGCTTCTTAGTGTGGTGAACCTGGGATTGTTTGTTGTTGTGGCAAGAGGTCAGGTGGACAATTGAGATCAACAAAGACGCCCAAAAAAAAAAGGTCGAGCCAGTGTTTTATTGCGAAATCGGGAACAATCGTTGTATGCCGACGGGCATGATATGTGTGTGCGCTGTGTATTGTTTGATTGCATGCTAGAACCTCTCTTGTGATCAAGTCTAGATTTTATATTTGGAAGTTGGAACTTTGACATTTCGACGTATTTAATAGTATAAATATCTGCATTTTTTCAATACATATGACTGGTCTAACCCGTCTAATGATTAATGATTATGTCAACTTACAACATGATTTGCTCAGATAGAACACTTTCACAGACAAAGCAACATATATGCAGAAACTTGATTACCATACCCAAAACGAACTACAGAAATTCTGTTTTAACTCGTCCCACTGGCTATAGCCTTACATGAAAAATACAGCAAAGTCATAGTCGATAACGGGAGGTGCTGATGATAACAGTTGTCATCTAAACTAATTACAATTGTAACTCCCAGGACAAAAATTCATACCATCATATGCAAATGCTTTTTTAGTAACTCAAAAATCCCAAGTGTCGTTTCTTCACCTTTTTCATGTCACCACAATAAACTGAACAAGGGTTGTGTATGTTCGAAATTAGGTTCGTATAGCTCATCAACTTGTCCACCTCCAGAACATGATGAGGATCACAACTGTTATAAACATGCCGGCATACTTGATCCACTTGTCAGCACGGTTTCTCCTCTCGATGAGCCTGAGTAGGGAATTTGACAGCCCTAAAGTGTTGAGAACATCCAGTGCTTTCCTTTGAGCTCTCTGTATTGAGCCGGAAAAACAGAACAACAGTTGAGAAGAAAAAAAAAAAAAATGCAATGTGATGCAAATTGAGCAGATTTTTATAACAGTTTATTGAGTGCACTTAACGGCCAACGCAAGTAAATGCTCTAGAAAGGTAAATGCAGCAGTTGTCGGAACGTTTGCAATGCAATATTTCATTAATCAACAATCATTAAACTCCAATAGCTCAATTGCATGAACTATAAATTCTCAGCAAAGAAGAATCGGAAGAAAACAACATTCTAATTTATTAATTCTTAAATGGCAACAGCTTCTAATTTTCATGCTATCTTTCTCGAAAAATTAGAAGTGTGGCCATATATGTAAAGCAACAGTTTTCCACGACTAAAGAAAGTGCCTTTTCTATGGAATAAAACATCAACAGCATTCAGTTTTTAGCAGTGAAATCTAGATGTACTTAATTCACCTAAACTCACACTGGCTACTTAGTTAAAAGTATCAACAAAGAACAAAAGTATCTCATGATAAGATTAAAGGTGTTATAAGGCCCAAAGACAAATGATTTGACATCCCAGGAAATGTTACGATGCGCATCCTAAAGTTACTTGGCATCACAAAAATAGTGTGTTCTTACTTCTTACCCCCATTCTGTCATCAAAATTAACTCGAAGTTCAGTGTAAATGCCTAGACCCAAATATGAAATTGTCTCGACTATGAAAAGGTATTTTACCACTAAATTATCAGCATCGAAATGCAGAAACTCAAATAATAGATGTATTAGTTACGTGCTTCGAAATAAATACCTTCAAGTGATCCCTTTGCTCGCTGTACTTGGAAAGAATGGCAACTCCTGTCGCGAAAGTATCCTCAAGCACCCTGGACGATCTGTGGACTGATTCCATTGCCTGTGCCTCCTCATCAAAAATCTTCAAAACATGCGAATCCCCACTCTAATACCAACGGACAATGACTAAAGTTAGACAGATGTAAACTTATTTTTAACAAAAAAAAAAAAAAAAAAAAGACAAGTTCTCTCAAATCCCATAAAAATGTCGTACAGCTCTTCCAAGTAATTCTTCCCTCTCTTGGGCCTCTTGTATCCGCTTTTGACGCCTCGCCTGGTACTTATCCAAACTAGCTCTGAATGACTCAGCCTCTTCACTGACTTGTTCTACTTTCCTGCACAAAAAAAGCACCACAAAATTCCTTCATACAAAAGATGAAGTGGAATTGTAATAGACCCAAAAGATGGGGGAAAACCAGGTGCATATAAAAATACTATGTTCTGGTTCTGGAATCAAGGCAAAGGATCAGGTAATGATTAAGGCTGCTAGCAGAAACTCTCTATTCAAGTTCCAGCTATCATGCAAATGGATGACTACTAATCGAACTGCATTGTACATTCTGGATTCAGTAACAATATATGCTGAGCGAACATTCTTTTAGCATGATTTCTGCCAGAATCTAACACTTAGATGGTCATTCCATTTAAGTTTATCCAACATAATGCCAATACTATACATACTACGAGATCCTTAAATTGGATGCCACAAAGTAAAACAGAATATATAAACATAACAGAATGGTGTTTCTCTACCAAGAAGTTCAAACTGAATCACAGGATAAACATGTTTAAATGGATTTTTCAGCAACGGAATCCATGGAAGACAGTACCAACAATTATTACGCATCCTATCCAACTGAAAAGAAAAAAGAAAAAGATGGAACTACTACCACCGAAGAAATATTCTTCTTAACACCAACCGATCCCAACCGTCCTATCCATGAATTGTTCATTAGAATTAATGTTCTCTATATAAATCAACAAAATTAAAAACAGAAGTTATAGAATATAATATGATTTTTTTCCTAGTGCATCTAATAAAGTCATCCCCACAGAAATCAGCATATCAAAAAGAATATAACTCAGAGGAAGCTGCCTCCAAGCTCAAAGAAGACCAAATCAGACTATCCTGGCAGATATCAAAACATTAGCACAAATACACACACACACACGCGCGCGCGCACACCCACACACACACACACACGTCCTAAGAAGTGCACTCATACTTCCACAACCGATTGCTCTAATTTAACAGAGTCAATTATCCAACTCATTCAGGCGACCCACCAAGATTTGATCAACAGCGAACAATCCCATCTCTAAAAATCCCCAGCAGCATCATAACTATATCACAATCGACATAAACCTTCCACTGAATAACAAAGATATCAATTCTTGAAAATCTGCAGATCGACCAACACCTCCTAAAAATCTTTCGGCATTTACTCACGAAAAATGAAAAGCGCAAATTAAGTTCAAGAAAGAAAGCTCGAATAATCCACAACTGATTCCCTAAAGATCTTACAGATAAAAAAGAATCCAAACCGGAATGATCCAACATATTCAAATAAAAACAATTCGCAAACTCATAAAGACACGCACATATACACAGCGAGAGAGAGACGAGAGAAAACCTTTTCCAGAGATCGCGTTGAGGCTTGGATGCTATGGAACGCCACCGGCGATCCATATCGGCGCAGAGCGACTGGATCTGGTTCAACTCCCTCCGAATCGAAGTAACTGGATCATCGGAAGACCCCGTGACGACGGCGGTCGAAGATGTTGACGACGTGAAATCGAGGCGCTCGAGCCTCTCCAAAGCATCTCTGACCGCGATAGATAGCCGCTTGGAGCTGGAGTACAACTCCGATAGACCGCCGCCGCTGGCAGTTGCCGCCGCCATCGCCGTTACCTTGGAAATGCTGCTTTCCTTTGCGGCGAGAGTAGCGTGAATATTACGTGTGGACCGCGTCAGTGTGTGAGGCTCCGTCTGAATTGAATTAATACACACCTGAAACGGCGAAACGTTTCAACACACATTCAATCCATTTATAGTTTGTTTTCGTTCCATCGAGAAACAATATTTAAAATTACAAATAAAATTTGTGAAATTTTCGGGAATATTATACGGTCCCGTTAAGTAACCAATCCGTCGAAATTTATAGAAATTCCGACCGAATGATTTTATAACGGGATTGTAGCATTTGTCGTATGAATCTATATCTATATCTATATAAAAAGATTTATCATTTTTTAAAAATAGTAAGTTAAATCTTAGTCAAATTCCCATTAGCATTTATTACATGCCATTTATAGTAACTTTTATTTATTATTTTTTAGAAACTCAAAATGTTGCCCTAAAATATAGAATTTGTTATGTTTTTTATTTAACAGAAAGTTATTTAACAGAAAGTCGGCCAGCAATAATACTTCCCTTAAAATTTAGAATATAGATAAATATTGTTAATATCCTATACAAAACTGGTTAACGTAACTATCAAATTTATCATATATGAGAAATGCTCACCTACCCACGGTGGACACATGTTAATATGCCCACCGTGTAGGTGGCATGCACTCATTGGTGATGTATTTTTTAAACATATTAACATCACCAATGAGTGCATGCCACCTACACGGTGGGCATATTAACATGTATCCACTGTGGGTAGGAGAGCATTTCTATATCATATATTGCCACATTTGTCTTGATTTTATTGAATCTATGCAATTCTATGCACATTCTTCACTTAATTGAGATGGGTGCCCGTTATTTGGTCAAACATAAATCTATCTCAAACATGCTTTTATAATATAAATATTTAAAATCACATGTCAAGGATAACTTTGAACAAAAATTAAGATAGATAGCCTATTCATAAACGATTAATAAAAAACAAACAAACCAATTTTGTGTCGAACCTGAAACATTGCAACTAATATTCCAAAAAAAATGAAAATTATTAAGAAAAAGTTTACGTTTATTTACAATCTTATTTTGATGTATTTGATGGTCAACCTAATAATTGTTGTATGTAATTTTTTGTTTATTCGGAGAAAATTGTAAAATATGGAATATGAAAAGGGGAGAGGGGAGAGAAATTAGAGGGAATCATTAAATTATGTTTCAATCTATAAATTATTAAACTCACTATTAAGGAAGTTATATGATTCAAACTAAAAACATACTTTATTAGTATAGCTGAGAATGTAAAATAACTATCTACATAGAATAGGAATGAAAGAGTTAAAGTAGGAATAAAATACAATTTATAATACAGTTGAAAATTAGAAAAGTGGTCCAAGCGTGGGGGCAATTTTTTCGACGACAACAATCAACATCCGCAGCCCAGGAGAAAAGTCCAACAAGGGAACCCAGTTGACTGAGGCCTAGTTTCCGCAGCCCTTTGTGCAGCCCGCGTCCGGCTCGAGTTGGCCCGTGCTCCTCACAACGAGTTACCTAATAATCAAACTCATAATGTTGTGTACAAAGAAGTTTTTAATAATATAAAATTTTTTCGTGACGAACATTTTATGATGAATAATGTCCGTATGTATTAAACTCTCATATATCTAATGCATGTCAAATTATAATATTCTCTAAATTTATATATCTGTGCATCGCACGAGATACACACTAGTAATAAATAAACAGATGAAAAACAATTTATTGAATCATAAACCTTGATTCAAGAATGAAAAACAATTTCTCGTATTGAATCATAAACCTATATCGGGAAGGAAATTTCGCGACTGACTCATTAGCTTCGTTAGCTGCTG
>CACSLK010023397.1:11735557-11753595 GCA_902706635.1 Striga hermonthica
TACACTAAATGCATTTAGTTTAAATAACAAATCTCATAATTTATTAATTTATAATTTTTTATATTTATCTTATGTTGTGTAATATTTAAAACATAACATGTAGATAATGTGTTTGATAAAATTACAATGAGAAGACGTTATATTGTGGTTATGTACTTATTTTAACTTGAAGTTTTTTTTATAATATAATATTAATAATATTATTGGGACTTAGGTGTATGGATTTATTAATTATAAGTTATAATTTCATTAGTGAAATTGTAAGAATAAATAAAAAATAATATATTTATTATAATTTCTAGGCCCCGCCTAGGCGCCGCCTAGGCCCCGACTAGGCGCTCTAGGCGCTAGGCGCTGGTCGGGCGCCTAGCGACTTCTAGAACACTGCGGCCAACGCATACTTAGTCTCTAATATCAAAGACAAAAAAGAGAATATCAAGTTTAAGGTTTCGGTCCAAAACTTGAGAGACTAAACAAATCTGATAACGAAGTTCGAACCAAAATATAAACCTCCAAGAAGCCTTTGGCACATAGAGAGAACGGTTGTCGTCGTCTCATTAGGACCGCTAGAAACCACAGTCACCCGGCTAAACGAGTTCTCTACTTTGCATTGAAGGCCACCACTATCAGAGGCAGAGCCACATGTAATTATACCCGGGCTTCAACCTGGGTGGCGTCTACAAATTCTAGTTAGTTAGGGGCGATTGGATATAGTTTGTACAGTACAAAAATTAACAAAAACTCAAATTTAACTCAACTATAACTCAACCCTACTATCTCTAATATTATCAATATAATTATATAATATCAACCAATCATTCTTACACATCACATCAACTTTAATTCACTATTCATCCACTCACATAATTTTAACTAAACATCATTTTCTCCTACTTTTACACCAAATCAACTTTAATTATTCTATTTTAAACATCATTTTAATATATACACTAGCAACTAACAATACCACTTTTTTTTTAAAAAAAAAATTAACTATAGTAAAAAAACAAATCAAATAAAACTAGTTGAATCCATAAACAATCACCCCCTTAATGCCCTGGTGGCTTCTACATGTTCTAAGGTTCTACAGGTTTAGCCCAAGAATGTTTTGAATCTTAGCTCCGCCCTTAACCACATAGTAGTAAAATAAAATAGTAATGCAAGTTTTAAGAATATTTAAAAATTTTAAAATAAAAAATTTATTTCATATTTTATTTTTTAGTTATAAAATTTTTAATTAGCACCTATGTACACATTATTGTAGCATATATGTTTCCAATAAAAGGAACTACAACATGGCACAATCTCACCATTCCCACCAATGCACCAATTTCGTATTCCTGCCCCTTCCCACCTTTTGAGTGACATTTTTAAATTTTTTGAAATTTAAAATTTATGAAGATTTTCTATTTTATGAAAAATCTATAGATCTTAAGTTTGGAGGGAATGTCTATAAAATCTTAACAGTTTGGAAGAGAGATTAAGAGAGATATTTTGTATATAATTTTTCTTCTGAAATCTCATAAATTTTAAAAAATCAAGATTTCGTTTCACATTTTAAAATCTTAAATAAATACGACTCTTAAAAAAACAAACTAAATACACAAAAAATTTTAAATTTTAAAAGGTATTTAGAAATCTCAATCGAATACACGCTTATATATATATATATATATCACAATGTAATAACATATTTTAAAAAATAAAATACATTTATTCAATTATTTTTCAAAATTACAATTATAAAATTATAGATTTTAATAATGAAAGGCATTGGGGAAAAAACGGGTGCGGTCCAACTAACATGAAACACATCATAAGCGGGGAAAGCCCATATGAAGCCCAAGTGGAGTTCCATACCAAACATAATTGGTGGAAGGAGGAATAACCTATTAGACTTATAAGATGAGTCTATCTTCCATGTATGAACTAGGGGAAAAACGGGTGCGGTCCCACTAACATGAAGCACACCATAAGCGGGAAAAACCCATATGAAGCTCAAGTAATGTTCCATCCCAAAACCAATTGGTATAAAAAGAAGTAGTTCATTAAACTTATAAAGTGAGTCTATTTTTCATGTATGAACGATGTGAGATAACTCAGAAGTAATATTCTAATAAATAATAAAAAAATAAGGTTGGTAAAAAAAGATGGATAGTAGTAATATATAAAAAGCATAAGCTTACAAAATAAGACTAATAAAATTTTTTGACATAATCTTAAAAAGAGAAAAAAAGTAAAAAGCATAGCATTCTCGTAAAAAGTAACCTATTGATTCATCATCATAAAACATTAATCTAATATAAATATATCACAAATTCTTGAGTAATCCGACATGATTGTTAGCATGGTCAACTCATTCTAATTTTCTTTGCATACCAATGTAATGAAATGTCATATCTTACAATGAATGTCATATGTTTGTTTATGGTGTTTTCTAAAATACAATATTCTATTTTATTACATACTCCCTCTATTTTATTACATTCTAGTTTATGGAGTATTTGTAAAAAAAAAAATATGACAAGTTTTGAACGAGTCGTACCAAGCTCGATTTCCCTCTAACAAGTCCAAATGGACTTGTTAACCAAATGAGTCAGTAATCAAGCTTGTATTTAATTTATCAATATTAACGAGTCAAATTCGAATTTTAACCAGTCAAATTAAAAATGAAAAATTCTTGAGCTTTAGTAGGACAAGTTGAGCCTCAACTATTTAACTAAACGAGCTTTCCAAGATCAAACTCAAACGAGCTTTCCAAGATCTAATGAAAAAATGACTAATTTCGTTTCACAACTTTGATGGTCTAATAAATAAATTAAAAATAAAGCATAAAAGAAAGGATAAGAAAATCTCATTTTCCGAGATCTACCAACCCCCAACCTCAAGTACCATTTCAATTGCAAATAATTAGGTGTGTCAAGACATACGGTAGTAGCACCCATTTCAATCCTGTATAAATAGCAACTTCATTACGATCCTAAACTCGCATCTCTGATCTCTCTCTCTCCCTCTCTCTCTCTACCAGAAACCCGCGCTCCGCGTAGAGCCTCACATCTCCTCAAGGTACGCTTGCCCTCTCAATCGCAATCGCAGTCTATTTATGTTCATAGCCTCTTGTTAATCACACTTTCTTGCCTATACATTTCAATCGTACTCGGTCTTTCATAGTAGTTTTTGAACTGTAAATGTAGAGTTTCTGCGCATTGATTTACTTTGGAATTTGGATCTATTGGTAGTTGTCCGAGTCCAACTGATCCGGTGATGTAAGAATGGCTTCTGTTTTCCTCTTGTTTAATTGTCCCTGTTTTTGTGTTGGATCAGCTCACTAGGCCTGTGTAATTCATGCTGTTCATGTACGCCGTGAATGTGCTGAATTGGATTGTGTGGATAAGCTTAAAAAATGGCATGTGTTGGTTCGTTGAACTATTCCAGATCTGGGTTTAGGATATTTGTTCCGACTAGATCTGAGATCAAGAGGCTGTTCAGTGTGTTTAATTCAGTGAAGTCAGTTTGCATTGCGTCGCATATTCGTGTAACGAGCATGTACTATATTTCTAAGCTTCGGATCTTGATTTGTTTTGTTTTTATTGAGATGATGATTGTTCATTTGTTTGTTTGTTTGTGCATCTCAATGCTTAGCTAGTGTAGCTCAGCCATGCACGTTATTTTTTTTTTTTAATCCACGATTGCATATGATTTATTGGATCCCTTTACGGCTTTACTCCTTAGTGAATGAGCATGTCAATGAAGCTTTATCCTCAACTGATGTTCTTATACAAGCATATGATGGAAAACCAAATAGCAAGTGAACAGAAGTTAGGATATTTGTGTTGTTTACTAGGATGCCAATTACTTTATCCAATCAGTTATGTATGGAGACAGCTAACTCAAACTGAATACGTAATCTAATTTCTTAGTGGTCCTTGTCATTTTCTTGACAGTTGGCATGTTATTTTCTTTTTCTTTTTCTTTTTTTTTTTTGTTACTAACTGAGATATGCCGATTCGCCTTTGTTTTGCTAGTAAAATGGCATCCCATATTGTTGGATACCCACGTATGGGCCCAAAGAGAGAGCTGAAGTTCGCTCTGGAATCCTTTTGGGATGGAAAGAGCAGCGCCAGTGACTTGGAAAAGGTGGCGGCTGACCTTAGGGCATCCATCTGGAAGCAGATGTCTGAAGCTGGGATCAAGTACATCCCGAGCAACACATTCTCGTACTATGATCAGGTGCTTGACACAACCGCGATGCTTGGTGCAGTCCCGCCAAGATACAACTGGAATGGTGGTGAGATTGGCTTCTCCACTTACTTCTCCATGGCCAGAGGAAATGCCTCTGTTCCTGCTATGGAGATGACCAAGTGGTTCGACACCAACTAGTAAGTGACGACTCGTGTTTTAAAGAAGTTTGGTTGCCCTACAATTGTGACGTTTATTCAATTGTTTATTAATGCAGCCACTTCATTGTCCCTGAATTGGGTCCTGATGTAAAGTTCTCTTATGCTTCACATAAGGCAGTTAATGAATACAATGAAGCTAAAGCGGTATGTTCCCTGTAACTTTCTTTTTCTGTTTTGGATCTAAACAGTATGTTTTATAAATTGATTCCCAGTTTTGTTATATTAAGGAATTCGGTTAATAAGATTCTTGATTTCTTTTAATTTAACAGTAAATATTTTTCAGTTTGGGCAATTCTTGAGTACTATAGGCTCTGAAAATTTTCTATTTTTTTTCCTCATGCAGCTTGGTGTTGACACAGTTCCAGTACTTATCGGCCCTGTTACATACTTGTTGCTTTCCAAACCTGCCAAGGGTGTTGAGAAAACTTTCCCTCTTCTTTCACTTCTTGACAAAATTCTCCCAATTTACAAGTGAGAAAATGCTTCCAATTACGTGATGTTTTCACCATTTACATAATGATTGCACTTGGTACTTAAATATACTTGACATCCTGACAGGGAAGTTATTACTGAGCTGAAGGCAGCAGGTGCTTCATGGATCCAGCTTGATGAGCCCACCCTTGTTTTGGACCTTGAATCTCACCAGTTGGAAGCATTCACCAAGGCTTATGCTGACCTCGAACCATCATTGTCTGGCCTTAATGTTCTGATCGAGACCTACTTTGCTGATGTGCCAGCAGCTGCATACAAAATTCTTACCTCACTGAGTGTTGTTTCTGGTTTTGGTTTTGATTTGGTTCGTGGCACCAAGACCGTTGATCTGATCAAGGGTGGATTCCCTTCCGGGAAGTACCTCTTTGCTGGAGTTGTTGATGGAAGGAACATCTGGGCTAATGATCTGGCTGCTTCTCTTGCTACTCTACAGTCTCTTGAAGGCATAGTTGGAAAGGGTATATTGGCTAGAACCTATTTACTGGATCCTAGATTAATTTAAATTTGGGATATCTGCAAGAGGCATCGTTTGGATACAAATTTTTCTAAAAAAATTCCAATCATTTTTAACTTAAATCTAACTCAACTTTTTAACTCAACCCCATTATCCTCAATATTATCAATATAATTAAATAATACCACTCAGTCGTTCTTACACATTACATCAATTTTAATTCACTATTCATCCACTAACATAATTTTAACTAATCATCATTTCACATTATCTCTCTATACATCAAATCAATTTTAATTATTTTATTTTAAATATTATTTTAATATAAACTTAAAATTCCACTAACAATTAATATTTTATGTCCAAGCATCTCGCCCAGAGACTTTTCAACAATTACAAAAGGTCTTCAATTGTTATATTTGATTATGACCTGTATACATGCATGGCGGGTTAAATATTGCAGTTGACATGTACGATGAGGGTTCTTTTTTTCTTTTTTCTTATGGAAGGAGCAAAATACAAAATAAAATAAAATCGCAAGGGTTTTATTTGTTATTCTTACAATATGCTGCTTTCTTAGTTACTGAACTTAAAAACTCAGTTTGTTTTATAATCACCCCTTAATTTAATGAGTGGCTCATTTTTATTCAATTCCTTTGTGCAGATAAGCTTGTTGTCTCTACATCCTGCTCACTTCTCCACACGGCCGTCGATCTCGTGAATGAGCCGAAGCTTGACCAGGAGATCAAGTCGTGGCTTGCATTTGCTGCACAGAAGGTTGTTGAAGTGAATGCTTTGGCTAAAGCATTATCTGGTGCAAAGGACGAGGTAGAGTTCACGACTAACGCCAAGCGAATTGAGTCCATAACATTTTAGAATCGTAAATAATCACTTAGGGTCATTTTGATTTTGCCTACATTATTACTAACATATACATTTTGCTGCGGTGCTTGAATTTTTAGGCATTCTTCTCTGCCAATGCTTCGGCTCAGGCTTCGAGGAAATCCTCTCCCAGGGTGACTAATGAAGCTGTCCAAAAGGCTGTAAGTGATATTATCTGCATTTTCAGGGTTTTTGGAAAATCAATGTAGAAGTAATGTACTTAACCAGCTATTGCTTTTGTCCGGCCAGGCTGCAGCCTTGCAAGGTTCTGATCATCGTCGTGCTACAAATGTTAGCGCGAGACTTGATGCTCAACAGAAAAAGCTTAACCTTCCAATCCTTCCCGCCACCACAATTGGTTCTTTCCCTCAGACTGTTGAACTCAGGAGGGTCCGCCGTGAGTACAAGGCCAAGAAGTGAGTGTATTATTTTTGCTTGTTGTAACCTTTATTCAATCACAAAGATGTAGATTTTAAAGATATATATGTATATGTATTGTAGGATCTCGGAAGAAGAATACATCAATTCTATCAAGGAGGAGATCAACAAGGTTGTCAAGCTACAAGAACAACTTGATATTGATGTTCTTGTTCATGGGGAGCCAGAGGTAAGCAATTGTGTTCTTAATTTGGGATAGAAATAATAAAACGAAGGTTATGTTTGGTAAACCTAAGTTAGCTTGCAACTTTTAAGTGAATTTCGAGCTTATAGATGATATTTTATGACTTATAGCTGAAAAACTAGCTTATATGATAAAAGTGTTTGGTGATATTAGTTGATAAGCTAGCTGAAATAAAAATTTCAATGGGCTTATTTGAAAAGATACTGAATGAAACTTATGAAATAAGCTCGAGTTTTAAAAAAGTTCGTCCTACCATACTAGCTTATTTGAATACAGGAAACTTATAAGGTAATGAAATAAGCTATAAGCTAGCTTATATGCTTTACCAAACACAACCTTAATAGTTTACTTATTATTGGCAATGATGAATTTAAGCCGACTTGCATTCTGGTTTTTGGAGTGTATCTGTTGGGCCAATATATTTGAATGTACGAATTTTCAGAGAAATGACATGGTTGAATACTTTGGTGAGCAACTCTCCGGTTTTGCCTTCACCGCCAACGGATGGGTGCAATCCTACGGTTCTCGCTGTGTGAAACCACCGATCATCTATGGTGACGTGAGCCGGCCCAAGCCGATGACCGTCTTCTGGTCCACTACTGCCCAAAGCATGACCAAGCGCCCGATGAAAGGAATGCTTACGGGTCCTGTCACCATTCTCAACTGGTCTTTTGTTAGAAATGACCAACCCAGGTACATTTATAAGCCTTTCTCTGTAATTTCCCTATTTATTGGAATTTTGTTTCTTCTAATAATGTAATGATAACGATGTGTTTGTTTCATTGTTCACAGATTTGAGACCTGTTACCAGATTGCTTTGGCTATTAAGGATGAAGTGGAGGATCTTGAGAAGGCTGGAATCACAGTTATCCAAATTGATGAGGCTGCATTGAGAGAAGGGTTGCCGCTTAGGAAGGATGAACACGCGTTTTACTTGGATTGGGCCGTGCACTCGTTCAGAATCACCAATGTTGGTGTCGAGGACACTACCCAGGTGCCTTTTTATCTCTACTCAAAACGTTGAATCGTTTTTTACTTGATATCAAAGTTGAATTACATGTGTGTTTGTTTATAAATAAACTCAATCTGTACTCAAAATTTAGTTCAATTTTAAATCAATTCCACTCCACTATCAGTATAATAATTAAGTAATACAAATCAATCATTCTTACACATTACATCAACTTTTATTTACTATTAATCTAATTAAACTTTTATTTACTATTCATCTACTTGCATAATTTTAACTAACCATTACTTCACCTAATATCTCACCTGCTTTACATCAAATCAACTTTAGCTATTTAATTTTAAATATTATTTTAATATAAACTCAAAATTCCACTATCAACTAATCATATCATTTTTTTTTTCAAAATTAACCTAAAAAAAAAAAAAAAAAAAAAAAAAAAAAAAACCGTTTTGAGTGGATATTTGTATCCAAGCACGCCCATGTTCTTCTTTTCAGGTTTAGTCAATGTAACAAAGATTTCTGGTCATCCCTGAAAATTACAAATTCTCTCATTATTATTATGATAAACATAGCAGATAAAGAAAGTACATTGGGTTATGGGAAATAAACATGTAAATGGTATGTAGAGGGCAAGCTTTTAATTAAATCTAATGCTTCTGCACAAATAGACAATTTTCACCTTTTCTTTTGCTAAATATTTTTTTGTTGGGTCGGCAACCGACAGATCCACACCCACATGTGTTACTCGAACTTCAACGACATCATCCAATCCATCATCAACATGGATGCTGACGTCATCACCATCGAGAACTCTCGTTCGGACGAGAAGCTGCTCTCGGTTTTCCGTGAGGGAGTCAAGTACGGTGCTGGAATCGGGCCTGGTGTTTACGACATTCACTCCCCAAGAATCCCGTCAACTGAAGAAATTGCGGACAGGATAAACAAGATGCTTGCTGTTCTGGAGACCAACATCTTGTGGGTGAACCCTGACTGTGGCCTCAAGACCCGTAAGTACGCTGAGGTTAAGCCTGCTCTTGAAAACATGGTCTCGGCTGCTAAGCTCCTCAGGACCCAGCTTGCCAGCGCTAAATGAACTGCTTTTTAACTTGAATCTACAGTTTTTTGGTTTCAAAATATGATGAATGTTTTTTTTTTAATTATTATAATTATTATCAATGGAATGAATAATTGTGCTGAAATATTATTATCATTCAGTTTTTGCCGTAGGGTCTTCCATTTTCTTTTCTTTTTGGGCTTTTCTTGTTCTTTTTCCTTCATGTTTTTTAACTATTATGTGTGATAGCAAGCAGTATTGAAAGGTTTTTACATGTATCCCATATTTGGAAGTGGAAGAAATTTGATACCTTCAGAAGATGTGCATTTTCTTTATCTAATTAATTACATTTCACATTAAAAAAAAAAAAAAAAAAGAAATCCAAATTCACTCATCAAGCTGCTCACCAACCGTACACTTGTACATATACACAACGTAAGCCACCAGCACAGCCAGGGCCGCTGCCGTCGTGGCCAGGCTCACCGCCACCTTCGCTAGCCCCGGCTTTTTCCGTTTCTCGATCTTGAATCCTGCCGGCGGATTCCCTACAACGTCCGTCTTCGGCTCCTTTTCAGATCCGCCGTTGGCATCGTTCGATTTCGGCAGTGGTGGGGCCACCGTGGGATGATTTGTCCCGGAGGTTTCCGGTTTGGGTGTCGGATCGTCTTTGAGCGGGAACTTGGGGCCGTTGGATCCGTGTTTGATTTTTGGCATGGTGATGTAGAGGACGCCGTTGATGAATTTGGCCTGGATCGATTGGGTTTCGTAGGTGTCGGTCGGGACGGGTACTTCTTTGTGGAACCTGGATTTCAACGACGTTCCTGCCGGACCTTCGCCGGAGATTTTGAGGACGCCCAGGCTGCTGATTTGTACTCTGAGCTGCTCCTTTTTGAAACCTTGGAAAAAGAGCAAGAGGGCAGGTAAATGTTTTAGTTGTATTTTTATTTATTTTTTCGTATTCTTGATTTTCAATTTCCATTGCATAGTTTATAGTACGAGTCATAACTAGAAGAACAAGGACAGAGACAAAATCATAAAACGAGAAATTATGGATTTCTCGTTTTATGTAGTGTATAAAGATTATAAAGTGTACAAAGTTTAGCCCCATAAAGCAAGAGTTAAAGCATATATCTGAGGGGGGAAAAGACTTTATAAAATGACCAATTTATAACTGGGTATTGGAGGATGATTGCAAGTGTAATCACCTTGAAGATGGATTTCAAGAATGTCTTTATCTTCATTGCGTTGCCATTGGCATAACGGCTCAAATTCCTCGTATGTAGGCACTTCCTGACGAGCTTTTCCGGCCATAGAATGTTAGTATAACTGTCGTTGAAGGCTTCTTTTATGTGTGTGTGTGTGTGTTATATGTTGCTACTTTTTTGTTGTGGATTACTAATTACTTCTGTTCAGCCCATTTATATGTCTAGAACAATTCTTGTGAAAGTCTTTGGAAACATATATAATACAATGTCCCAACTGATTTTCTTTTGATTTGGACTTCCTCTTAAGGAAGAGAATCAGATTCTTTCTGGTATAATTGGGTTGCTTTTGCTTATGCTTAGAGTGTTTGTGAATGTCATTTTCTAATTGTGTCGGTAAGTTGAGAATATTCTCTCTTAACAACAATGCCTGTTTCAAGTCGAGATTACTTTTGGCCTCTTTGTTTAGGTTTCGAAGGCTGAATCGGTAGCCTATGGTTTTGCAATCAAGCTCACCTTACACAACTGGATAAGAAAGTTAAAGGGGATACAAGAAAGAAAGAAAGAAGAGTAAAATGTCGAAAAATAGCTGTTCGATTACTGCTTGGTGTGCTGCTATATATGGTAAAAAATCTCTGTTTTTCTGCCGATTGATTGGAATGTCGTCGTGCATAATTTCTTTTTGAATAAAGCCAAATATCTGGCAAAATGTGGATCTTTACTATGTATGTGATAACTTGGAGCAGCTTGGCTGATTGGTCATATATTGGCCTCTCGAAAACCCTTGTGTATGCAATCGACTTCACGTGTGTTTTATATTTGATACTTCATACTATCAGTGCCATATCTGTATAATTTGACAGGATAACTTTTCAAAAGAAATATCAGAATTTCAATACATTTTGTAAGAAATTGAATTTTGAAGGTTAAAATGATAAATATGATCAACTTAAACGGCTAGAAATGCAATAATGCATATTAATGCTTGGGGGAAGAGAACTGTATTTCATTATTCTGCTAGTAGTTGCTACAGTACCACAGAATACAATTTATAGAAAAGATGGCCAAATTGAGAGAAAAGTATTCGGGCCAAGAATCATATCCGAGGACTTCTAAAGGTTCTCACATGTCGAGCGAGTAGAATCTGACCTTATCCAGCCAGCTCGACCAAAGAACAAAAGTGTTTGAAATTGGCTCGAATTCCAAATGCTCGAAACTCGCTCGAGTTCGGTTAACACTTCTAGTGAAAGTTATCTTAGTGAAATAAGTGGCTCGTCGAGCACTCGAACTTACAAATTACATGATCCTTTCATCATTGAATAGTTGTCCTTTTGGCTGTAACATAAAAGTTCTATCAACACAACCATAGATTCCTTTTATTTGTCTCCTCATTTTCAGTACACACACTGTTTTCATAATGTTTCTATTCCTTCTTCCTACAGTGATACACGCTTGTCCTGCAGCTTTTCCTTATTTAACGCGCATGATGACCTGTTCTTCATGTGCCTTCAAATTGGCCTCAATTTATCTTATTTTTTTCTTTTTTTCTTTTTTTATATATTTATTTTCCTCATTTACCTCACCCAATATTGCATGTCTCCCATTTTTAAATAATATAAGCGTTATGTTAATATGTTCACCAATTGATATAACAAGAGATTAACATAGTATACGGTAGATATGATGTTAAAAAGGGTAAATTCGCGTCTACAAGCACGTGCGTGTAAATCAGTGGCTAAAACCCATAGGAATCGAACTTGTTAAAAATCACGATACTTAACACGTGACTGGTGGAAAATCACGATATCTTAACACGTGACTGGTGAACGGGAAATAATGTATGTACTATAAGTCTACACGTCATCAAGATTTGTAAAATATATATCTTGCAGCTTTCTCTATTATCCGAGCTAGCGCTATATATATATATCACTTTGATTGCTCAATCATGTAGAGAGAGAGAGAGAGAGAGAATCACTACTTAAGAAGAGAGAGAGGAAGGACGCGTTTGGAATGGAGGCTGTTCCAAGATCCATTTTGCATTTTCCCAATGCAATGTGTTGGGTGGATTTCGGACCAGGCTTCATTTCCCACGCCTCATTTTCTTACTCCCCAAACAAGGCCCAACTCAAGTCTTTTTTTTTTAAAAAAAAAAAAAAATATATTTATTTTTTTTTTAATTTTTTTTTTCAGCAGGTGATAATGGTTATTTCAGTTTGGTAACATAAATTAGAAGATTATCCTTGTTATGCATGTCAAATATGAATGTTTTGTTCTTTTGTTTTTTCTTTCTTCAAGTAATGATTTGTTTTGGGCATAATTTTTCGTTATAGCAAAATGAGTTGTTCGTGAGCTAGACTTGAGCTAGATTCAAGTTCGTCTAACTAACGAGTTGGGCTTGACTTAGCTCGAAAAGAGGATTTATGATGTAATTTCTTATAGTTCAGCTCATTAATATTGATAAACAATAAGTCAAGCTCGAACTCGATGATTGACTCATTAAGGACTCGAACTCTGACTTTTCTTGTTTACATTAGCTTTTGCACATTGATGTATAATATAACTGGCTTTTGACGGCACACATGAGTGTTATATGTTACAAATTTGAGTGCTAAAATACAGGTAAATCCTACAAATTGAAATGTATTAATATTAAGTTTGACTAATTATTAGTTAGCTCTATTTTGTTAACATATTTTTTAGGTGCATCTGTATCATTAATATCTCAGTTGAAAGATTTATATTTCTTGAAATTTTGTTCATTTGTTAAAATACAAAGTTAAAAGATGTACAAGTATGTTGTTAGTGAGATGTTTATGTGATTTTATTGCAATCCATCTCTATTTATTTAATTTATTATTATTTTTATATTTGCATCTATTTGAATGAATGAAGATTCATTTATTGGTCTAATAGCATTTTTGGTTTATCATGACAATTTAAATTTGATATTGTGTTGATTGTTGTCGTTGAAATTCTTAATTATTATTTCTCAAGCATGATTTTGTATTTAATTAAACATTATATTTGAATATATATATATATATAGTAATTTTAACAACAAATTTATATACAAAATTATCATTAAAAAATTTATATACAAAATCATCATTAATTAGTTTAGATAATTTAAAATATTCAAATATCTAAACTAACTCGCCAATTTTCGGCATGTACCTGACTTATTGAAACGATAAACAACTTGTTTTTGGTTGTTTCGCTGATAATCTGTTTATTCCAACGAACCGAACTAGGGTTTTAAAACAATGGTGACACAAATTATTCTATATTATTATTACAATTAATTTATGCAACTATAAATAATTAAATAATTAGTTTTGTAAATACATTTTGTATTTATTTTTAGAAAAAAAAACATCTAAAATCGAGAAAACTTGTATACTAATTTATTCTAAATGATGATACAATTTACAAGTGTGAAATAAAATTGTTCAAATGTTACATAATAAAAAAAATAATAAAATATCAACTACTTATATATATAAATCATCCAAATTATGTTTCATAAATCATAATTGATCAATGAGATGTAAATACGGGGAATGGCGGGAGTTTTTTTTTTTTTTTTCCTATTCCTTCAAGGTTTGTCACAATAACTAATGTTTTGTCTATAATCAGTCAAATTAAACCGACAAAACATATTCTTTATCTTAATCCTACTCAATATAGGATTACCAAAAAAACATGTATCCTAATCCAACCAAACGTAGGATTACCAATTTTATTTTCTCCAAGTTCCTATAAATACCCCTAAAATACAGAACAAATTTTTTATAGCTTATGTTGGTTGAAAATTTTTCATATTTTTACTCATATACGTGTATTTTTTGTGTGTTAATTGATTTCAAGCTCAGTTAAACAAAAAAGTCAATCATCAAAAAATGTCGAAAGCTTCGATCTTCTTTGCCGCGCTTTTCGTGTTGTGTTGCTGCTGCTCAACAATATCAGCGTACGTAGCTTACAAAGACCCGAAACAGCCCATACACAGACGAGTCGAGGACCTGTTGAGCCGAATGAGCTTGGAGGAGAAAATCGGTCAGATGGTTCAAATCGAACAAAACGTGGCTTCGCCTTACGTGATGCAAAGGTATCTCATAGGCAGCGTGTTGAGTGGCGGAGGCAATGGCCCCGCGCCAAAGGCTTCACCAGAGTCGTGGGTCAACATGGTCAACCGTTTTCAACTGGGCTCGTTGTCTACACGTCTCGGGATACCTATGATATACGGTTCGGATGCAGTTCACGGGAATAATAACGCATACAACGCTACGATATTTCCTCACAACATCGGCTTAGGTGCCACGAGGCAAGTATATATAGGTTTTCCTTACATTGAATTTGCTTAAGTCCTGGCCATTCCTCTGAACAAATTGTCACGCATTGATTGATTACATCTAAGTGTCCACATCAAACTATGAATTATGAATATCCAATGCTTTATATGAAATGAACAGAAACATATTGTGACGAGATTGTAGTCATCCCCTGAATTATATTTGTTAGTTTATTGATAATCACTTTTTAACAGAGACCCGGAATTGGTGAAGAGAATCGGAGCTGCAACGGCTCGTGAAGTTAGAGCTACCGGAATTAATTACGCGTTTGCTCCGTGTGTTGCGGTTTGCCGAGATCCGAGATGGGGCCGTTGTTTCGAGAGCTATAGTGAGAATCCATCCGTAGTTCGATCGATGACCGAGATTATCCCGGGACTACAAGGAGACGTGCCGAAATACTACCCAAAGGGCGTTCCTTATATTTCCGGGCAGTAAGTTTTCTTTCGTTTGTCCCGATATATTTTTTTTTACCTAGTCGAACCTGTTTAGAAAACCGAACTTTTTTTGTCTGAATGAAATATTTGTTCTGTTTCTTGAATGGAATATTTGTTCTGTTTTTTTGTTCAGAGACAAAGTCGCGGCGTGTGCCAAGCACTTTGTCGGGGATGGCGGGACGAGCAGGGGAATAAACGAGGCCAACACAGTGGGAACTGTTCGTCAGCTGCTCAACATCCACATGCCGGCTTACGTAGACTCGGTTTCAAAAGGCGTATCGACAGTCATGGTCTCGTATTCGAGCTGGAACGGGAACAAGATGCATGCAAATCGAGCCCTAATCACCGGATATCTCAAGAACACACTCGGTTTCAAAGTAATAATTTCGCCTAAAATTCCCCCTTCTTTTCTTATTAATCTTCACTAACAATATAGAAAGACTGAACTATACCAAAAAAAATGCAGGGGTTTGTTATCTCTGATTGGCAGGGCATCGACAAAATCACGTCCCCACCACACGCGAACTATGTTAATTCAATCCGAGTCGGAATCAACGCTGGAATCGACATGGTTAGTAGTGTATATTTGTTTAACTAGCTTTCTATTTTGGTTTTACGGCTTTGTAGAAGTCTAGTTCCGAACAAAGTGCGCAAAATAAAT
Source organism: Striga hermonthica (assembly GCA_902706635.1). Taxonomy (NCBI): domain Eukaryota; kingdom Viridiplantae; phylum Streptophyta; class Magnoliopsida; order Lamiales; family Orobanchaceae; genus Striga; species Striga hermonthica. The sequence continues at coordinate 11,751,084 of CACSLK010023397.1, forward strand.
TCGGTTTCGGTTCGTACGATGCAGGTTATGGTTCCATACAACTATAGGGAGTTCATCAATGGCTTGACCTATTTGGTCAAGAATAGGCTCGTCCCAATTAGCCGCATAGATGATGCCGTGAGGAGGATCTTACGAGTTAAATTCATGATGGGTCTGTTCGAACACCCGTTGGCCGATTATCGCATGGCCAAGCATTTAGGCAGCAAGGTCAGTATGATATTTCAGTTTGAAAAAAAAAACATCAATTAGTATATATATGGAGTTTCAAAACATAAACTCTGACTTTTAAATTTTCTTATCTAGTCTCGTCGACATGGGTAGTTTCATAAATTCCCTTCTTCTCGTCCCGTGCAGGAAAATCGAGAGCTCGCGCGTGAGGCCGTGCGAAAATCGCTTGTCCTCCTAAAAAATGAGAAATCGACATACGAGCGGCCCTTACTACCCCTCCCCAAGAGGGCTCCGAAAATCCTCGTGGCCGGGACCCATGCGAACGACATTGGAAACCAATGTGGCGGATGGACGATCGAGTGGCACGGCAAGAGCGGCAACATTACAGCCGGGACAACCATCCTCTCCGCAATTCAAAAAACGGTCGACCCAAAAACCGAGGTCGTGTTCGAAGAAAACCCGAGCCCCGAGCGTGTGAGCACGGGCGGCTATTCGTACGCGGTCGTGGTCGTTGGCGAGCGCCCCTATTCCGAGTCGGTCGGGGACAATGCCGACCTAATGTTGCCCAAACCAGGCCCCGAGGTTATCGAGAACGTGTGTCGTTCGGTTAAGTGTGTCGTGGTTTTGGTTACGGGTCGACCCGTTTTGATCCAACCGTACTTGGCCCATATTGATGCCCTGGTTGCCGCATGGCTGCCAGGGTCCGAGGGCCAAGGGGTGCCCGACGTTTTGTTTGGAGATTACGGTTTTGTCGGGAAGCTGCCGATCACGTGGTTCAAGACGGTCGACCAGTTGCCGATGAACGCCGGTGACCCGCATTACGACCCGCTTTACCCGTTCGGGTTTGGGCTTAGTACACGGCCATTTAAGGGCAACTAAGAACTGAAGTTGGGTATTGGTTTTATGAGGTCAAAGACTCAACACTGGAAATATTGGCCAAGTATAATTTAGGAGTTGTTGTCTAATTAAAATGTTTAGTGGATTTTTTTTTTTTTTGATACATTTGAAATTGATAATTATTTTTTTAATATATGAGTTTATTTCATTTTGTGATTTTGTTTATGTTATTTTGTTTGTGCTTGGTCTGAACATATATTTTGTATTTCTATTGGGCCCATTGAATTATTTGATGCTAATTCGCATGTGATGTGTAATTAGTAATTACTATTTGGAAAAAAAAAAAATATATATCAATCACTTTCTTGGTTGACAAAAGTTATGATTAGATACAGTTGGAGGAAAAGAAAAAATGCAGGTGAATAATAGATGTATTTTTTTTTTTTTTTGGGTACAGTAATAGATGTAATTTCTAAAATAATGAAGGCAACTGTATAATTAATGGTGGTCCAGTTACGGTACCATTCTGTCGGGTATTTTAACCGTTAAATACACATGTACGTAGTTAGTATAAGATACATAATTCAACGGTTAAAAACACCCGACGAGATGAGATAGTAGCATTTCCCTTAATTATATATATGTACTTATTAGTTTATTTTTCTTAAATAAATACTATATGTTATAAACATAGTAACTATATAAATATAAGTAGAGTGAGACAGCTCTAATTCCAATAAGAAACATATAGGCCGTCGGCCTCATTCATAAGTAAATCCTACATTAATTCACTAATGCTATTAGACATGCACATGTTATATAAATTATATTTTCTTAACATGTTTTTTTTGGGGTAGAATATTCCTAGTCTATTATTAATTTTATTAATCTAAAACCAGGTCAATTATCAATTGAAAACCTGATCGATTTTTTTCCCCCAATTTGAACTCGAATTTTACGAAACTATCGATATGAGGCTTAAAAATTACTAATGTCACTAGAGCACTTAAATTGAAAGAAAAAACTAAAATTCGAACCAAATCTGATGATACAAGAATTACTTGACATTAATCTGAGTATACGTGGCGGTGATGTATGTTCCGACATCCACCTTGTAGTATAGTATCTCAGGTTATTTCGAAAAATAATTTATCGTTACTCTTTGGGACCTAGAGTGTCGTAACGTAGTTGCGTAAGTTGATAGCCAGTGTGTGGTCGCTATGATCTTGGGGACGGAGAGTGACTCAAGTGGGATGCATTGTGCTCTCATCCGGGCCATTCGAGCCCTTTTGGAGCATGCATGGGTACTGGTGGCGCATTGTTATCGGGAGGCTAATTTCGTGGCGGATTGTCTGGCTTCGTTTAGCCCACTCTCGCCCGTCTGGGTGCCAGTAGGGGTGGGCACGGTTCGGTTAACCGAACTTTTTGAGGTATTTGCTAACCGAACCGAACCGAGCAAATATTCAAACTCGCTAACCGAAACCGAACCGAAAATATCGGTTAACCG
>CACSLK010023397.1:11885249-11903990 GCA_902706635.1 Striga hermonthica
AGGAAGTCGCGGCCGCGGAGAGGTCGAGAGCAACGAAACAGCGTACAGAGGCAAAAACTTGCGGCCGCGGGACATGTCGCGGCCGCGGACCATCCCGTCACCGCGGCCGCGGGACATGTCGAGGCCGCGGAACGCGCGAATTCAGATTTTAAAACATCAGATTTTATTTTGAAGAAGGCATTCGTTTTTGGATCTAGTTTTTGAACTCTCTAGGGATTTTCACCCATAAACTCAAATTTTCTCTTGTTTTTTATCTGGTGATTCGATCTTGGAGAGAAAAACTCCGAGATTCGACTTTTGGATTCGATTTGCTCTTGTTTTCGACATTGGATTATTCAATCGTAAGCTTTCATTTGGTTTTATTATTGATTGAATGGCTTTGATTATTATGTTTGGTTATGTTGAATGCATGATGAGTAGGTAAATCCATTAGCTAGGGTTAGGGGAAGATCATTCCGGTTCGATTTTGTTCTTATGCATGATAATTGCTCAATCCTCTCGAGTTGTGCTTAGCCTAGGGTTTTGATGTTTGATCACCATCTTAATCTAATTAATCGATTTTATAACTGAATAGGGAGAAGTCGTTCGATCTAGGCTCATTAGGAGTAAGCTTGTTCGTAATAGTATTGCTTATGTGTTGATTGTCTCAAGAATTACTCGTTTATGTCTATCCTCTTGTTACGAAAAGTTATTGAGGATAGATCTCTAGATGAATAGTTTTGTGAGGCCTTTAACTGAGCTTTTGTTTGCTCGTTGAGTGCATTGAGAACGGGAATTGATTGACCCCGATACACTAGCTCCTTTATAATTATTTGAGTTTGAACTTGTGATTCCTAGTTTTGTCTAGTTTTTCCAATTACTTGCTTTTCAATTCGTAGTTGATAATATTAAACCAAATCAATCGTATTAGAGTGTTTAGGACTTTTTCATTATTTCGTGTGATTGAATATTCACATAGAATAATCCGGCTAACCTTCCTCGTGATACGACCCGGTGTCGAATCTTTGGATTCTACTCCGGTTAAAAATATTTACAACAAGCACACATCAGAAGAAGAGGCAAATTGATTTTGATGAAGAAGGGCTGAAAGATGTCCAAATCTTGTTACGTTCTGATCATGTCCAGAAAAAGCAGAAAAGCTCTAACAATGAGGTAGAGGAAGCCAGCCTGAAATGGCCCCAACCCCCCAAATGAAAGTTTCCATGTGGAACTGTAGAGGTCTGGGAGGGCCCTCTATAGTCTCCCAGATCAAGGAAATTTCTAGATTCCACCTCCCATGTCTCTTTTTCCTTGCCGAGACAAAAAAAAGTTATTCCTTTACTAAAACGGTATGCAGAAAAAATGGTTTTGAGGGCAGATGGGAAGCAGTAGAACCAGTTGGTATTAGTGGTGGTCTTTTAGTTTTGTGGGGGTAAAGATACCAATATTCTTCAAATCTGTAAGTCCTCCTTTTGTATTGAAGTTGAAGTGGAAATCCCAGGGGCTTCTCACTCTCTCTGGGTAATTTTCATCCATGCTAGTAACCTCAAGAGAGAAAGAGAAAGCCAATGGGAATTTTTTATTCAAGCTATTTCTAAATGGGGTAATAGCTGGATTCTCGGGGGAGATTGGAATGAAATCCTTGAAGCTTTCGAGAAGAGAGGGTGGCAGAATCAGAAGTGCGGGGGAGCTTAGAGGCTTTCAGGATTTTACTTCTAAACTTGATATGCTGGAGATTAAAATGACAGTGCACAACTTCGCCTGGGGTAATAACCGAGATGGAGAGGGCTATATTGAAGAAAAACTTGACAGGATATTTGGATCCTTTGAATGGTGTGCTGAAAACAATCAAGTTGTGGTCTGCAATATAATTAAGAGTGCTTCAGATCATAATCTGCTTCTTCTCAACTCTGATCCTACCAAGCCTACTATTAGTAAGAAGAGATTCACTTTCGACAAAAGATGGCTCAAAATGGAAGGAGTTAAAGAAGTAGTGCAAAAAGCTTGGGAAACAGCTCAATCTGGAACACTTATGTATCAGATAAAAGAAAAAATCAAAGAAACAAGAATAGGTTTGCTTAAATGGAGCAGCTCTTTCAAGGCAGAGAGGGAAAAAGAAGACAAGCTCTTCCTGCTAAGCTTGAGGAGCTGAGGAATCAAGGTGGTGATAGGAACTGCAAGAGTGGTTCACACTCAAAGGTGATCTGGATGCTGAATATAGAAAAGAAGAAGAATTTTGGAGTCAAAAACCAGATGCCAGTGGCTAAAGGAGGGTGACTCCAACTCTAAATTTTTTCATGCCTTAGTCATGCACAGAAGGAGGACTAACTCCATTACAAGACTTGTGGACTCTAATGGAAATGTGGTGGAAGGTTAGCAAGATGTTAGCAACATGCTGCAATCTTTCTATGAGACCCTCTTCTCATCTGAGGGCTCTTGGGCAGAGGCTGAGATGATACAACTTATCCCTCAGAAGATAATAGATGAAATGAATCAAGACCTCATTTCCCCTGTCACAGAAGAAGATATCAAAGAAGCTGTTTTTAGCATGGATCCTCACAAATCTCCTGGCACTGATGGTATGTCCCCCTTTTTTTCAGCAATTTTGGTCCATTATTAAAGATGATATTTGTGTAGCTATTAATAGTTTTTTTGCTCTGGTCTTATTCTTAAAAATTGGAATCATACAATCATATCCCTTATTCCTAAATGCCAAAATCCTCAATCTGTTAACAACTACAGGCCAATAAGTCTTTGTTCAGTTTGCTACAAGATAATCTCAAAAATTCTTTCTTCTAGACTTAAAGTCTGTCTCAGTGTCTGTATCAGTGAAAACCGATCAGCTTTTTTGAAAGATAGGCAGTTGCTTGATAATGTCATCATAGCCCACGAGGATATTCACTTTCTTAATAGGCATAGGTCAGGAAAAAAAGGATACATGGTGGTTAAGCTTGATATGGAGAAGGCTCTTGACAGGGTGAAATGGAACAGTATCCATAAAATATTACTTAAATTTGGATTCCATCCTACCTTCTCCAACTAGATTTGTCTTGTGTTTCTACTCCTTCTTTTTCCTTCAACTTAAATGGTGAGATAAAGGGATTTGTGAAAGCCTCTCGAGGTATCAGGCAGGGGGACCCTCTGTCCCCCTATCTCTTCATCTTGATATCTGAGTTGTTTTCCAGAATTGTGGCAGCTCATGTGAGAAATGGTGAATTCAGTGGCTTAAGGATTTCAAAAACTGGGCCATCTTTTACTCACCTTCTGTTTGCAGACGATGCTCTTATCTTCGGTAGAGCTGGCAGACACCATGCCTCCTCTGTTCTGGCTATGATGAACAAGTATCATTTATTTACTGGCCAAAGAGTTAACATGCTTAAATCATCAATCTTCTTCAGCAAAAATGTTCCTATGGGGTTGCAAACTGATATTTGCCAAATACTAGAGGGGATATCTATTCAAAGGTCCTCTAGATACCTTGGTCTCCCTCTAGGCATTGGTAAATCAAAGAAGGAATGTTTTTCTTTTGCTATGGATGCTATTAAAATAGAATCTCCAGCTGGAAGAATAGGTTTTTATCTGGGGCTGGAAATGAGGTGCTTGTTAAGTCAGTTATTAATGCTCTGCCAATATTTATCATGTCTTGTTTTGTTCTTCCAAAAAGAGTGTGCCAGGATATTTCAAGGCTCAGTGCTGATTTTTGGTGGAGCAAAGGTGATTTGCAGTTAAAGGGAATGCATTGGAAGGCTTGGAGTTGTATTACTACCCCAAAGCAAGATGGAGGACTTGGTTTTCAAGATATTAATCTCTTCAATGAAGCACTCATCCTCAAACAGCTTTGGAGAATTGTAACTCAACCAAACCTCTTGGTAAGCAGAATACTCAAAGCTAAATATTTCCCTCAATGCTCTCTGCTACAGGCTAAGAAAAAAGAGCAATGCTTCTTGGCTGTGGAGCAATTGGCTCAAAGTTAGAGACAAACACCAAGCAGGCTTCAGAATCCAAATTGGCAATGGCTGGTCCACAAAAAATATGGCAGGATCTTTGGCTACTAGATGCAGAATCTGGTGTTCCTTTCAAACCACCAAATGTTGGCACTGATTTAATCTGGGTGGGGGAATTGATGATAATGGGAGATGCTGGAAAGAAGATAAGTTGGGCAGGACTTTCACTGCTCATGACATTGAAAGAATCAAGAAAATTAAGCCTCTTAGCAGTACAAGCAGAGACAAGTGGATTTGGTCCTATGATTTAAAAGGGTTCTTTTCAGTGGCAAAGGCTTATTCTCATTTAATGCAATCCAAGCTATGGAAGATAGATGCAGCAGAATGTAGCTCAAATTCCTCTACCAGCTAAGAAGTTAGGAAAAGGAGTTGGAAGCTGAATGTCAAGGGGAAGCTCACACATTTCTTATGGAAATGTTACACTGGCACCCTACCAGTCAGCCAAAATCTATGCAAAAGAGGTATGCTTATTGATCCAATTTGTTGTTTATGTGGAGAATCTGAGGAATCCTTGGAACATCTATTATTTTCCTGCCCTAGAGCTCGAACTGTATGGAAACTGGCACCTCTCGATTGGGAGGGACTGAACAGCAGCCAAGACAACTTCAAAGACTGGTGGTGGAGAGCATGTTCTGTGAACAAAAAGCAGATTTCGGAGGAAAGACTCCAGTTGTCCACCTACATACTGTGGTGGCTCTGGAAGTCTCGAAACTTGTGGAAATTTCAACAAAGTATGATGCCAGAAAGAGAAGTGGTAAAATCAGCATGCATGAATGGTTGGAATTCAAAGTGGCAAGATGCTCTTGATTTTATTCATAAGGAAGCAATAGGACTAGGTCCTTTTAGGTTCAGTGGTTCTATGCTTTCTTATATTTATTTAGTCATTTGTCTGCTCGGTTTATGCTTTCTGAAAGGCTCTTGTGATACACTTGCTTTCAGAATATTAGATTAGTAACCTCTAGGCCATTTTATAATGGTTCTCGTTGGTTGTTTGTATTGGGACTATTTAGTCTCCCGGGATGTAAAACTTTGATTTTTGTTGAATGTTATTCCTATCGTTTCGAAAAAAAAAAAAAAAATAATTAACTTGTCCATTATATTATATTTTTAACTTTTTTTTTTGTTAATTTATTGATCGATATTTTGTCAGATAGTGTTTTGCCAGATATTTCTAATACAACTCCGTACAGTTGATATTAAACTAAATCCAATATTTTATTTATTTATTTATTTATTTATTTATTTATTTTATTTTATTTTTTTTTTGTCTATTTGTACGAGATCAATGATCTGTAATCAGTGTTGCTGATATTACCCACTCATACGATGCAATATTGAGACACACACTGTAAGACTAAAAAATCATTTTAATTTGGTTACGTTCATCTTCTTTTTAATTGAACCATTTTCATTCTATAGTAATCAATTTCACTTATATTTTATATTTATTTGCACTTATATTTTTAGTTATCTTTGCACAAATGGATTATAAGTTAGTTAGTTTACTCATTACACAGATAATATAAATAGATAGATATATAAAGGTGTAAATATAAAATTCAAAATAAAGCCCATTCTATATGTAAGAACATTACTAATTACCAAGCACTAAACCTCGTAGGTTTTTCGTGATGAACTTAGAAAAGCTCTCTTAGCCTCAATTCAAACTTTTATGTATAACAACAGTACAGAAAAAGTGAGGAAAACACAGTATGTTAACTTAATGTGTATATATCTTCTGCTTCATCCCCTCACCACCAATTAATCTTTATACCAATGGCATCAACAAGACAATATATATTCATCCTACCCGTCCACCCACACTCGCTTTTTAACCGTTGGATCAACACATACTCAGACACGTGTTAGTCTGTGTGATTCAACAGATAAAAACCCAGTGTGAGCACTAGTAGGATCAAACTTAACCAACAACACCCTCTCATTGGAGTGCCAAATCCAACATGCAAAAGTGAAAACAAGAAAAAAAGATCGAAAAAAAAAACTCACTAATTTTACATGCCCTCTGAATATCTGTACAAATTTTTGCTAACCTGGGTTTAAGACTCCAGTCGGCTCTAAAGCAGCTTTTTCAAATCCGCAAGGGTGTCCCGAAATTCTGGAATATCTTGATTTCACCTTTGAGGCCTGCAGTTACTATAACCATACCCAACGCGGACCTGTTCTGATACAACCCATTTGAAAAGTCCACACTAACTCGGGGACTTGCGTTCTTGGCAGTAGCCGAGAGGAGTTTCTCCTCAGGCCATGTCATGGAGATTTTATCGAAAAAGTAGCCATTTGAGGCACAAGATAAGTGTCCATTGAGAGGGCTATTAGTGCGTAGGGACTCCAATGACCGGCTTTCACTGCAGTTGGTCTCCCCAGCTGGTGTAGTGGGATGGTATTCATTATACTGGGTATAAGTACCATTTTGTCCTCCAGCAGGACATTCCTGGAGGGCCCACTTGTCTGACGAGCCAGGCCAAGGGATTGCCACAGATACATCTTGACAGTGAAAAAACTCGTAAGATTGTGTCACCGTCACACCTTTGGTTCTGTTTGGTCGGGACTCGGCTTCATGTCTCCACACGTAAACATATGAGTCCTCACTCGCGGAGACTGCGTATTTTCCGTTGGAAGTGAGGGAGGCTGATATTTGGCTGTTCGCGTTACGAAACCCTGTAAAGGTTTTCAACATTAGTTTCACATTATAATAAAGTTGAATCATACAAGGTAACTAGGGTTAGCTTAAAGCCAATATTCAAACTGAACTCCATGTACTGAAGGCACCATATCAGTCTAGGTCACTCGCTCTCAACAAATGGATCAAACAAGTTAGACTTCCCACTATTTATATTGCATATTCTCACCTTTGAACTTGTGAACAAGATCGACACCATCTATGACTCGAATTCGGGAATCTGCTGAAGTCACAAGCACTTCTGATGTACTTCCAGGTGCAAACTGAGCAACAAAAAACAATCTACAATGATAAGAGCAAGTAGAACAAGACTTTTATTCAGAAGAATAACTGTGTGAAAGACAAGATAATAGATAAAACTGAAGTACAATGGTGAAACGGTGACACATTACTCCCATGGTTGCGTCGGATATATATATTGGATGAACAGACAATTGGCGGGTGAAATGAATTACCTGAAGACCAGTTATTTTCTTCTGATGAGATTTCTTTCTCCTATTCTGCAGATTGATCTGGCTTTTCCGGAGCAATTTATTTTCTGGAATTACAGAAGGAGGTATAAAATACTAACTAGAAACACTTAAAAAAAATTTATTGTCGACAAAACTATCCTACACACCTGATATGCTGTACAAACGACAACTACCCTTGTACGAACCAACTATTGCCCCCTGGCAAAAGTTTATCAAACCACATACTTGAGAACAAGCCAAGGCATATAAATAAAGTTAAAAACAAATTTTCAATTAATATGCGCCGACTTGACTATATTAAAAGTAATCATATGACCCCAGAAACATGTAATTGGTTGCTGACCTGTCCATCTGGTGTGTAGCAAGCTGCAGTGACCATTTCATGCAAATCATTCCAATCAACGACTTGGCGATCAGGAATGCTCCATATCCGCACCTTGCCATCTAGGGATCCACTGATGAAATATCTATCATCAACCGGATTAAACTGGATGCACGTTACTGCACCATTGGCAAATCCAGAAACATATTAGTAGATTAATCGTATATGAAACACACAAATAATACTATTTAGAACAATAAAGGACCAAAGGACATTTAATTAGGTAATTAACTAAAGCATCACCAAGTGTAAGAAAGTACGTCTTCACGACGTGGCACTTCATTTTAATTGCCAGGAAATGAATCATACTAATAAATTAACAGAAAAGATTAGCAATTACCATAATCACTGTGTGAAAAGATCTTTAAACAAGACTTGCTAGACAGATCCCAGAGGCGCACAGTTTTGTCCATTGAAGATGAAAGCAGTTGCTGAAGATTACAGAGAAATGTGAGTGATTGTCCCAAGTAATTGACTGGAATATATAATATAAATAACAAACTCATCAAAATGAACACACATGATTAGAGAAACTGCTTTTATTGACATAAAAACAGGAAGAGCATAGAGTAATTTAATAGGAGCAAAACACCAGTTGTCTAACTATTATAAAAAATCAACACATAATGCAACTTAAGTGTATACAGTTCAAATTAAAAGAGAATATCTGACTAACCTGAGACTTGGACCATGAGATATCCAGCACATCATCTAAATGCCCGTGAAACGAACACAGAGGCTTTTCTGAAAGGCCAAATATGGTCTCAGGCACCAAAATCTGTTCAAAGCTCAAGGATTTCCTGCCTATGGACAATCTCCTCCCCCTCTTCTTTTTCTCCGAGTGAGCATCCAAATTCGGTGACATTGATGATGGCTCGGACGACCCATTTCCTAGAAACAAAAGATTGAAATTCCCATCTTCCAATTTATGGAAAAAGAAATCCTCTTTCCTTTCTGTCTCCACAACCTGCCACACTTGAATCACACGGTCCTCACCGGCACTAGCCAGATATTTCCCGTCCAAACTAAACTGAATCGCCCAAATCGACCCGTTGTGTGCCTGTATTTCCTGGCTCTTGTAAAGTGCCGTAAGCTCTTTAACCGGCTTACCATAATTCTTGACCCTAACTCTCTCAGGCCCATGAAAGGAAACATCCTGGCTATCATCAGTGGCAGAGCTCGACCTCCTCCCACCCTTCTCAGACGAGGTGTCTCTCTCATCACTACTCCTTCTCTCCTTGTGACCAGTGACTGAATTTGCCACATTTTTCATACTCCTCAGCCAAGTACTCCTCTTCTTCGACTTAGACACACCACCATCCGCATTTGAATTCAAGCCATCCTTGTCCCTGGCCTCGAAATTCTGTCTCCTCATCAACTCTTGCACGATTGGTGAAGTCCCAACAAACATCTCAGATGAGAGCTCCTCTGTCATCAAGTGACGCCCGGTTCCCACTTCCTTTATCTTTTTCCAAGTCCCGTCCTCCCTTGTCTCATTCACCACAAACTCTTTCCCATTGTCGAGATTCTTTATCTTACACACTCCATTAACATCATCTAGCCCATCACACTCCAGGCTCCAACAAAGCTCTTCACCACTTGTACGAGGTGGGTGTGCATCACTAAAGCTACGGTTATGGTTGGAACCATTGATATTAGACTTCACTTTGGGGGGTTTATAGGGAGAGTCTGTACGGGATATAAAGCTGCAACTTGATCTCTCTGCCCGACAATGTCTTTGTATGTTCTTCCCCTTATCATCACTATTTACATCACCAGCAACTCCACCTGAAGCCGAAACATTCGGCTGAGCTTGAAAACTCCTGCGAGACTCACAGCCCCCATCTGATTTGGACCGGACCACCCCAGAAGCTCTATCATTGCAATTATTGTTATCATCACAACCATTGACGCATTTACTAGTGCAATCGAGGGTTTTCAAGTAACTGTAATCTGTGCTGCAAAATGTATCCTCCAGGGGGCTCAAGTAATGCTGAGATGAGAGGGAGAAGGAAAGTGAGGGGCGATGGCGGAGGAGGGAGGGGTCACCAGTGAGGCCCATCCCGCGGAGGAGGCGGAGCCGCCGCTCCTGGACCGACGACGGATGGGAAACCCAAACGTCGTAGTTCCGGGAGACGCCGAGGGGGAATTTGGGCACTGTCCGGGTGAAATCGGAAGTGCATTCATCGTCGGAGTTTGAGGGGGAGCAAGAGCAGGAAGTGTTGGAAGAAGAGAGGAGACGGTCGAGAGAGTCGTGAAAGCGCTCATTGTCTTCCTCTTCCCCGGCTCTGCTCATTGTCTGCCACCTGCCATGGAAATCCGGTTCACAAAGACCGATCCATAGCAAGCTGGGGGCCCGGCTCACTATCAAGCACGAATCTTCTACTGTCGGCTGAAGTGTACACGTCGGCAATGCAAGGCAACTGTGGGAGATTGTGTGGGGAGAGATCACAAAACTCAGATCCGGCGGGTGATGAATTTGAGAGAGAGAGAGAGAGAGAAGCCTTTGTGCAGTCGTGTGTTGGCAGGTTGAAGGTGCTTTAATTTTGTTTGGTTTGAGCTATTATTATGAGTTCGGAATACATATATTATGGATGATAGTAAGGTAGTGTTGCCGAATGATTCCGTCGGAGTTTCTAACCGTTAGATCAACTATCTCTGAAAGTTACAAAACTCGACGGAATGGTTCCGTAACGGACATTAGCATTTTCCCATACATTAAATATATTTATATGTATTTAAAATTTATAAATAATGCAACAGAAACATAAAATATAGTATAAACAATATTTGATTCGAGCAATGTGTGTGTTGTGTTGTGTGGGTGCATCATATCATTGGATTTATTAGTTGATGTTTTACGTTGTTTTCAAATGCGAGATTTACTAAAAAGATATCAAAATGCTGTCTATATAAAAGAGCTCCTTGTTGGGCATGTGGTCCATCTCCTTCATCCATCACTGCCTAGATCTCAAAGATCTATTTTACTTTTTTTTTTTCATATATTTTTTTTTTTTAATTAGGGATTGAAAATCCAGAACGAAATGAATTTATTGTGTGCAGTTGGATCAAATGCAGCGTATTAATTTACGGTACTCGTGCCAACAATTAGTGTAATGTTTTGCAATTCACTAATCATTCATTTTGACATAGTAATGTTTTGCATTTTACTAATACTAGTACGTATCCCGTGCGATGCACGAGACAAACATATCAAATGAGTTATTTTCACGGCCTTGTCCGTTTAAGTCTAAAAAGTAATAATGTTATTATCTATTTTATACCTCTTTTAATCAACGTTAAGTCTAAAAAATAATTAAGCCGCCATCTGGCAAATATGTATGGAGTTATGTGTTCGTGTCTCATAAGTCACAAACATTATGAATAACATTACAAATTATTCATTCAAACTTTTATTCATTGCAAATATATTAAAATAGTTTATGTAACGGCCATTAAATACCACGTTCAATATATTTATAAATCAAAAGTACATAAAATTTATGGTGTGTTCAAATTTAAATAATTTTTTATGGGCTCAATTTTTAATCATCCAGACATTTGGTCAAACACATAGGTTTGTTCAAATTTAAATCATTGGCATTTTGGTCGGTTGAAATTTAAATCATCTACCATGGTACTGTGATGAATATTATATATATATATACAATTTTTTTTAACAAATAATATGTGCTTTATAAAATAATAATAATAATTTCACAAGATTTTAAACTTAAAATTTGGTTTTTAATCACAATAGAAAAATCATGTTAAGTTGTATTGAAAATGTGTTATGAGATAAAACAATTAACTAAAATAATTAGATAAAATAATTGATGGAAATAGAATGCATTAATTATCTTTGACTTTTCTTACTACTAATTCTAGTAAATAGAATGCCTTTTTATATAAGTATAGATTTTCGAGCTTAGAGTTGATAACTTGTGTCTTATGGCTGAGAATATAGCTGATGACATTTGATATGTTTGGTAAATTAATAAGCTAGCTTATATCTTATTTAGTTAGCTTATAAACTTTCTGTACACAAATACGCTTCTTTTGGTAGGACGAACCTTTTTAAAAAGTTCGACCTTATCTCATAAACTTCTTTGGGGTATCTTTTCAAATAAACTCGTTGAAATTTTTATTTCAACAAGCTTATCTTCTAATTTTACCAAGCACTTTTATCATAGGCTATGTTCGGTAAAACTAGATTATAAATTGGCTTATAGCTTATAAGTAATTTTTGAGCTTATTGCTGAAAAACTAGCTTATATGATAAAAGTATTAGGTAAATTTAGTTGATAAGCTATTGAAATGAAATCAACGAGCTTATTTAAAAAGCTCCCAAAGAAGCTTATTAGATAAACTATAGTTTTGTTTTTTTTTTTTTTTTTTTGTCCTAGCAAACGAAACTTATTTGAATACAGGAAGCTTATAAGCTAATCAAATAAACTATACGCTATACCAAACGTAGCCATATAAGCTAGCTTTTCAGCAATAAGTCATAAGCTATAAACCATAAGCTATAAGTTATAAGCTCGAAATCACTTAAAAACTACTCCCTCTTATTCATAATAATTGTCGTTTTGAGAAGTTGCACAGTAATTAAGAATATTTTTTTGCTCGTAATAACCCTCTTTAATGAAGATAGAGATGAATATTTTGAAAAAAATAAAGAGTGGACATGAAAAGATGTAATATAATCATTAGCTAAATGAGGGTAATAATGAAAAAATATGTTCAAATATCCAAAACGACATTTTTTTTGTTAATAGTTGATAAAGCTAAAATGACATTTAAAAAGAATAGGAGGTAGTATAAGCTAGCTTATGAAGTAGTTTACCAAACACAGTCATAGTTCTTAGGATGGTCTTATTTCTCTAAAAGAATATATCCATATTACCTTTACCTATATTATTTACTTACAGCGTGATATTTCAATATTATATATGTGTGTGTGTCTGTATGTGTGTGGATGTGGTCACTATTGGATCTCTTTATAACAAGAGTCTAACGAAGACCATATGAACTGCATAGCTTGAGAGAATTACGGCAACTCTAGTATTTGTATATTGAATGCCTATTTCATGATATTTTGATGTATTTTTTTCATGTAGTACCAGATGTTCATACCATACCTCGGGACTTTGCTATTTATAAAATCGGGAGGCCTTTTAAAATATAATATTTCTGGGACATGTGGTGGACTCTTATGGTCAACAACAAGCAAGGTGACGCGTGTCCTCCGCAACTTGCTCAAGTGACTTATCTCTTTGGCAGTGTGAACTAGTTTTGAGCATCAACCCTTTTCAAACCTAATTTTATCTCAAATCAGAATGAAGGAAGCCTCGTCCGCTTAAGTTATATGTGATGAAGTAACTCTTCTATGCTATGGTGATGTCGGTCTGGTGGACTTATGGCCTAGGGTGAGATTGGCGTAAAGGAGATCGACTTAGAGGGTGACGGTTTTATCTGAGCGCGTTGGCCTTTTACTTCGTATTTTCGGTATACTTTTGGTTTCAGTCTTGTCGTCCATGTCACTGCAATAAGTGGGCTTAATCCAGGTCGATAGTTTTTGGTACAACAGAAGGCTCCTAGGTTCCTAGGATTAGACATGATATTTCGATTTGTCGTAGAAAGGTATTAGAACTTTTTTGTCGATATGGTGATGAGGATTGGTTGAGAAGTTTATCTCCAATGTTAGGAATACATTCTCGGACGAGTAACCTATGTTAGTATATTAAGGACCCTTTACTCAAGGTCATAAAGGTTGCATCTTATTTACTCCATTAGGGGTAACCATGTCGATATCCTTTAATGGCGGTAGTGGCTCTACGGAAAGACATCTCTCTCCATTAGCATTCTACCATGAGTTGATTTTGGATTGTTAGTGTGTGAAGGGTCGCTCCTATCCCAAATGTCTCTTTAGATAATTAAATAAGGGGGATGCAGATACCTAGGAGGATATCTGAGGGTGTGCATATACAATGAAAGGCAAATCTTTCCTTTTCTCATGACAAAAATTCCTTTGACAGACAAGCCTTATTTTCCCTTTTTGCCTTTCACGTTTTGCTTCTTGCAATTTTTTATTTTATAAGAAATTTGTTCGAGTCACTTCCTACATTTTCAAACGAAGGGGCGAAAGCAGTTACTCACTAATTTGAAGAGAAAAGTTGTAACGCCCAGAATATTTTTACTATTTATGGAGCTCGACTTTATTTCCATAAATAGCAAGTTCCCTTATTTGAGGAATTTATCGAGTATTATTTAAATTAATTCAAGTATTTAATTTTAAGTATAAGCCCTAGTGAATTCATTTGATTTTTAATATTAAAATCAGATTTATTTAGCCCAAGTATCGATTTTATTTTTAAAAGTAAAACTGATCCTTGGAGTAATCAGAATTTTATTTAAGTCGGGTGAAGCCCAAATCTTTAACTTACTCGACCCATCTTATAATCGAGCTCAACCATTTTATTAATGTTGATCAAGTCAACTTCGTTTTTAACAGTCCCGTTAAATTTATCTAGTCCGAATATTTAATTTTATTAAGCCTAATATTTATATTTACCCGAACATTTAATTCCTAAGTCAACGTTCGGTCAAATAGCCAAGTCCAAGTTCGATTAAAAGCCCGATTACCTAGTTTGATTTTAAAAGCCCACTTTTGGGCCCAACAACAACTCAAGCTGTAGTTCCCCTCGTGTGTATAAATAGCACACAATCCTCTTCTCCTCTTTCAACACCACAAACACAAAACCCTAGCCCAATATCCTACCTTCAAGATTCATCATCTTCAAGCCTTTTCAAGAAAATCCGGCCACCTACTCGTTTTTTTCGGTGAACTACGGTCATCGGTGGCAAGAACCACCAGCCGCAGCTCCGTCCAACCTCGGTCCGCGCCTCCCGAGCCACAGCAAGTCCAAGTTCGCACGCCCCTTCACGCGACCAGACCCGCACCCGAGCTCCCGCCATTCGTATGCGTTGTAGCAGGCCCGGGTCGGTCCGTACGTCGTGTCTCCACCTCGTCCCAGCTTGCTCGCATCCGTACGGGTCCCGTCACAGCTGCACCACGCGTTCTCGTTGACCGCAGCGAACCTGCACGCACGTCCAGCTTGATGAGCACCAGTCGTCCGTACGCCAGCGAGCAGAACCACGCGACCCTAGCATGAACTGACCCCATGCCGTACGACCGCGACCCTACGCTCGTCTAGTCCGCGCCGAGCACGGCCGACATGCAACCATGAGCTACCCAACACTAGAACCGAGGTCTCACCTCAGACCCGAACCTACTAGCACCAGCTGACCCGATTATGCAATCCTTCAGCCTCGAAACGACCGAACCGGTTCAACCGACCCACTTCCTAGCCTTCCCGATTCTCCTATTTTTGATTTGAGCCTGATTTAAGGTAAAATAGCTTGAACCCTTCTCCATGAGTTTAGATGTGATTAATGAGTAATTATAAAAATGGGAATTTGGTGATTCGAGTGATATTTGAATTTATCGGGATTTTACGAGCTTGAAGCGATTAATTTTCGATTTCATTATCTATAAGTGATTAAATGGTGAATTAAATTTTTAAATCATATTGCAGTGTATTGAGGCCTAGCTACCAATTGGAAAATTTTTGGAGTTAGTTTTATGGGCGAATCAAATTTTTTGTATTTGATCGAATAATGCTCGATTTTTAGTTGGATGGGTTGTAGGTTGAATTTGGATGTGATATTTTAGCCATAAATCATGTGTATATTAGGGATGTTGTTTTT
The DNA here is from genome assembly GCA_902706635.1 of Striga hermonthica. Taxonomy (NCBI): domain Eukaryota; kingdom Viridiplantae; phylum Streptophyta; class Magnoliopsida; order Lamiales; family Orobanchaceae; genus Striga; species Striga hermonthica. The sequence goes on from CACSLK010023397.1 coordinate 11,900,559, forward strand.
TAAAAATAGTAACTTTTGGTGATCATTTGATATAAATTAAAAATCGGGACGTTAGCCTCATTTTGTGATAATTTTAGGAAATTAGTTTCGTTTGCGATTTAGCAGCAATTGTTGAATATAAATTCTTTATAAATCACATAGACATTATGGTTTAAGAATCTAATTTAATTGAGTTAGGTTTTTTCGAGAATCGAGAACCCTAGTTTTATCTGATGACTGGGTAAATTTTGGATTCGAGTTTAATCGACGAACCCTAGTTCCGTTTAAACAACTTTAGACGCCATAGGATTATAAATGAGTATTTGGGTGTAGAAATGTGTTCGGTCGGTCGGTTAGTCGCCGAAGGATCATAACCGAGCCTAAGAGGGCTATCGATACCGTGTGCCTCGTAGCGATTAGAATTATTCAACCTGCTTGTGTTAGCACGTATCCTCAATGCGTATTGTTTCACGTGTCACATTTTCGTTCATTCGTTAGAGACGATCCACTGAGTGCGTGCCCGTGCACCGACTCCAACCAAGTCGCGTCCCTGCGCTCTGTTCAACGCCCCTGCATCCGTCCGACCTACCGTCAACAACATATTTTTCGCTAGCCGTGGTACGAGCATGCCCCTGCGTCATTGACCATGACACCGTTTCAAACCCGTGCATCGGCTAAGTCGTGTCTGCCGAGTTCGTGATGGCCCCGAGTTGCCACACCGAACCCAGACCATGGTTAAGCCGAGCTGCATATAGTCAAGCGAATGATCGGCCGGTTTTGAGTGAGCCGCTGGCTCAGTTCAGTCAAACCAGTCCGGACAGATCGGATGTTTCGAAGAGAATGCCAGTTCAGACGAATCATTCCGGGCAGTCCAGACGGTTTAAGAGTTCAGTTCGGAACATTGATTTGAGCGTGAACTGAGAATTCAGTTTTTCAGAACCAATCAAATAAGATCGAGTCAGATTCAAATCCAGTCAGATTTAAGTCCAGTCAGAATATAGTCCAGACTTAGAATTTATTTGAAAATCAGCTCGTAAATTTCTAAAATGAGTTTCAAAATTATTTTAAAATCGAGTGAGCGAACCTAGTCAGATTAGATAATAAGATTCATCTTTAATATTGAGTCCATTACTTTGAATATTTTGCTCAATATTTTGTAGCTTGAGAAGAGTCGAGTCTCCACCTGCTACACAGTTATTCCAGCATTTGCATTCACCAGCATCCAGGTGGGGACCCCTTTACCGTGTATCTTGTTGCTTTTAATTGCTTATAATGTCTGAGGTATGTGTGTAAGTAGATTGATGGATCAGTGATTCTGTCTTGGTCAAGAACTCTTGTTATGACTTGGATGTGTGGGCCCGATGCCCAGCATAAGTCACGCATCCAGATGTGTGGGCCCGATGCCCAACCTTGATTTATGTGGGATGGGACCCCCAGATTATGCACATGAGTACCGGTTTACTGTTAGTCCACACTTAGCCCATTTATTTATGCATATGCTGATGTCAGTTTTTTTTTATTTTTTTTTTACTTTTTTGATTATCGTAGTTCAATGTCAGCTTTATTGTTTAAAATAATCGATCCAATTGAACTATATAAAAAGATATTATTTTGTTATGTACATAAATAATTTAGGTTTTTACAACTAAAATAATATAAAATATTAAATAAAAATACGAAAATATTAAATATATTTGTGTAATATAAATCATATATTATTTAGATTGTTGAGATTAATTCAATTAACTGATTATTCAGGTTTTACTTGGTTTGAGACAAATTGTTAAATAATAAATGTACTTCGGGTGCACATTAGTGTTAGATGGATTGAACATTAGTTATTGTCAGATAGCACTATAGTGACCAAAAAATCAACCGTGGGTTCAAATTTTATTTTTTGGTTTGATTATATGTTGTTTCTTTTAATTTTTTTGTTATTTCGGTTCGAGGACGACGTTATTTTTTAAAATAACTAAACCAATCAAACTATATAAATAAATATTATTTTTATGTATATATATTAGATCCTTACAACAAAAAATAATATAAAATATTAATTAAAAACATTGAAATGCTAAATATATATCTATAGTATAAATTATAGAATATTTAGGTTAATTTAGTTAGTCGATCAAATTAACTGATGATCTCGTGTTAGTTTAGTTTGGGACAATCATTAAAAAATAACTGCACTTGGAGTGTACATTAATTAGTGTTAGATAGATTGCACATTACTGTCTGATTGCACTACATCGACCAAGAATTGACCGAACTAATTTCACGTGTTTGAATTTTATATTTTGGTTCTATTATCTATTGTTACATTTAAATTACTAGTTAATTTAGTCTGAGTTTGATTTTATCAGTTGCAATAACATAACTAACTAAACTATGTAATAAATTATTTATATATATAGGTTTTTACAACCAAAGATAATATACAATATTAACTAAAAACATTAGAATATTGAATATAATGTTATAGTATAAATTATTAAATATTTTGATTGTTTAGGTTAATTCTGTTAGCCGATCAAACAAACCAATTATTTCGGTCTTAGTTTGGATTGAGACAAATAATTAAAATTTTTAATTGCACTTCAAGTGCACGTTAGTGTTGAACGGATTACACATTAGTGATTGACAAATTGTATATAGCAATCGAAACTGACGGAGCAAAATTCTTTGGTACAAATTTTATATTTTGGTTTGATTATTTGTTTATTACTTTTAAAATTTTGGTTTTTTCAGCTTGATGTCGGCTTTACATTTTAGAATAATCGAATCGATCGAACTACATAAGAGATATTATTATTATTTTTTTATATATTATTCAAACATTGAAAATCAGTCCCAAATGTTTATCCAATTTTAAAAAACCTCCACCAATTGAGATTTTGAAACAACAATTAATTTCTTAGCCTTCTCATATGAATTTTCGGCCATATGGAGATGGCACTGTGGAGGTCCTGTTATACTTCTCGTATGACGACAGTGGCGGTGGCGGTGGCGATGACGAGTATCGATTTCCAGTTGCCGATTAATTTTGTAGATTGTTTCGTCGGCTCAAATATTGGAGCAATTTTCGACTTGCAAGGGGATGCCAAACGTGGAGAAAACGAGGCTGTGGGAGGGTTGATCCCGACAGGGGCCGCATAATCTGGTTTGGTCTTCTGGTAGTGACGGAGGAAAGCGGTGATGACGGAGGTACTATTGGTGGCTAGCGACGGGATCGACTGCGTGGTGTATGGTAGCGGGCAGCAGGATGGTTGATGAGGAAGTTCGACAGCTGCGGGAATGCTAATGAAGAAGTCTGGCGGCAGGGGGGAGGCTGATGAGGAAGTTCGACGATGGCAGGTGTCACTGTGTGTATGTGTGTGTGTGTGGGTGTGTGTGCGCGCATGTGCATTGAGTGCTTGTGTGCTAGTGTGTGTGTGTGAGAGGGACAGAGAG
>CACSLK010023397.1:11947934-11960901 GCA_902706635.1 Striga hermonthica
ATTATCGAGTCGTCCGAACCATGTTCGAGCCACGCGAGCCATTGTCGAGTAATTCCGAGCATATATATTAATTGCACGGAAATATCAATTTGAGCATTCCAAGACAAGGAGACCGAGATTTGGGAAGCATGGGTCGAAGTTTGAAGTCAATCGGATAAGCGTGCGAGAAATTAGAGAGAACCGAGCCTTAAAGGGTCACCGGGACCATTTTCAGCGTGCCCGCGGAGAGACCGGCGAGCTCGAGAGTGCTGCCTTCTTTACTCGCGCGCCCGCGGCACCGATGGAGAGCTTGAGAGTGTTGCCATGCCCCAGCGTGCGCCCGCGAGAGAAGCCGCGGGCTCGGGAGTGTTGCCATGCCCCAGCGCGCGCCCGCGAGAGAAGCCGCGGGCTCGGGAGTATCTCATTTAATGTGCGTGCTTTTAGTGTGTGTTTGTGGTGTAGCTATTTAAAGTCATTTTGCTTTGTATTTTGGGGACAACCCTCATTTCCCAACTTTTAAGTTGGGAAAATCCTCTCTATTTCCTTTTTCTTTTTTTTTTTATGTTTTGGTTTGGAGCTTATGAATCAAGTTTTCCGGCGAATTTCCAGCGACATTGTTTCGAGTAAAGTTTCGGGCTTTTGACTCCGTTTATCCTTTCAAGTGCGTGTAAGAGTGGGTACTTAGTCTTAAGCCTCATTACTTCGTATATCTTTGTTTGCTTTTGTGAAAATTGATATTGTGCTTGTGTTGCTTGGAGGAAAAGATTGAATCTTTAGATCGTGAATGCTTGACTAAGTGTGATTAGGAGTTAAATGCTTGCTCATCTTGTGCTAGAGTTTGGTTTGGCTTCCTAGGGTTTTAGCTAGCATGGCAATGTTCGGTTATTTATGTGTGTTTGATCATAGAGACTCCGGGGAACCAAAATCTCTCTTTCCCCCTTGATTTCTCTCATCTTCTTGCGTGCTTAGTTAATTGCTTTCAATTGCTCTCATTTCCTAGATTAATCTAGTTTAATTCAAACCCTCAAAACTGCGAGTAAAATGTTTAGGACATTTTCGGTCGTGTGACTTTGACGACTAGATAGTGAACGAAGCTCCGAAGAGCCTTTCTTTGAGAATGACCCGAGTCGGGTAACTCGGTTATCACATGCCCAAAAATACTACTTAACAGAGACGGCTCACCAGGGTAAGCAGGCATGCCCTGGAGCACATCTTCTGAACGCTGGGTGATGGGCCTTTTTCGAGCAATAGGCATATCACACACTCCCCTTTGTTGCGAGTGAAGGACATGTGGTCTGAAGGGGCTTGTGATAGGGATATGTTAGAAAAGGTGTTGGACTCTGGAGTAGGTTTTAGTGGCCATGTTTTAGATCAGATCTAACATATTCCAATCTCAGAGGATGGCTCGAACATTATTATGAGGTGGAGACTTACATCTTCAGGTTTTTTTCTATGAACTCGGCTTGGGGGAAAAGTTTGGTTGGTTGATCGACCTAACCTCCTCTTCGGGGGCACTTGGACCGATCTTCTTACCCTGATCATACGTGTTTTCCTTTGGAGCCTCCTTTTGCGATGAATTTCGTTCGACGATGTGATGCGGACGAGGGTATTTTTCTTTTTCTCATGGTGTTAGTACTATACCTAGACTGGACATTTTTAGACGAAGACTTTTCCTTATTTGTTTTTAGAGAGTGAGGTTGCGAGGAGAGTGTGGAGCATTTTTCCACTTATACTTTTATATCTCTTTCCACCATAGAAAACGTTTTTGAGCTCCTGAGTTTTTTCTCAAAGTGCACACAATGTAGACACGTGGGCTTCCTCATTCATTGTCTAATCATGTGGTCCATGTAGACAGAAAGGAATAGTGCAAAGCATAGGGATATTACTTTTTTGTGATCTCACGTTATTTTGTAGGTTGAACGACATCTGTCTCTCCTTATAGCTCTGGGCAGAATCACACCTACAGACTGGATAGGCTGCACATCGCCCAACTGCTTTGTACCAGCTCCATTGCCGCTTGTCCAGCACCCACGCTCTAGAGTCATTGTTTGGCTGAAACCCTATTATCCTTGGGTTAAGGTAAACACTGACGGATCTTTTGATCGACTTACCAGAGCTGCCGGAGGAGGGAGCCTAATTAGGGACCACAATGGAGATCTCATTACCGTCTTCCAGGCCCCTCGAGTTATGACGTAGAGGTTCAGGTGCTTCAAATCGGTCTTCAGACTGCAACCTCTATCTCTTCTCACATTTGGTTGAGCTAGATGTTGCTGCTGTTGTCACCCTCTTGACCTCCGGCCACCAGGGTCCATGGCAAATTCAGCACCCGCTCATGCACATTAGATCCACACTGCAGTCGGTTCGCTACCCGGTACCTCAAATCTTTCGCGAAGGGAACTAACCCGCTCACTTCCTTCTTGCATTAGTGCCTCCACTACCTAGAGACTCATCTTTCATATTTTTGGATAGTCGTTCTGAGTTTATTTTGCTTTAGCTCACTCGTGGCGCAGAATGTTTGCCTGGGCACCTGTTAGCCTAGTTCCAGATTTTTCGCTTTGACTGTTGTTTTATTTTTCCTTCTCTTTTGTTTCTAGCTTGGGTTGTTTTGCTTGCTGATTGAACTTGTAGATCTGTGATTTTTCAGGCCATTTTGGGCCTGCTTATACACAGGTTGGAGTCCTGCCTTAACTCCCTACCCTTTTTGCGGTGTTTCTTACAAAATAAATAAATAAATAAAAACCAAAACTGTTGTGTAGATACGTGACTATTGATCATGTTTGCATTTCATCGCAGGGGTTCTAGGAAACTCGTCGACTTAGGAAATCAGATATTTCCATCTACATGAGAAACGCCAAAAGGCAGATGTCGTAGTAGTGGGAGAAATCTTTCTTTATTTTGATAGAGATATGAGTTATCTATGAAAGACTGCCTTTATGTTCCGTTGTTTTATAAGGATTTAATTTCAGTTTATAATTTTTTTTAGGTGGACTTAATGTTTCTTTTAATAATAAAGTTGTTATTCATAAGAAGACTCAATTTATGTATTCTTGTTCATTAGTAGAAAATCTGTATCTTCTGAATCCAATCACTCCCACGGTGCAAGTAATCGAAATGAATAACACATCGACTAAAACCAATAAGAGAAAATAACCTTCGAAAATGAATCAAACATCTCTTTCGCACTTTAGGCTTGGTCTTATTAACTTAAGTAAGATTCAAAAGTTGATAGCCAATGGACAACTGAATCCATTAGAAGTGGTTGACTATCCGACCTACAAGTCTTGCTTGAATGATAAAATGACAAATATGCCATTTTTAACTAAGGGGTATATGCCTAAGATGTGTTATAACTGGTACATTGAAATTCATGTGGACCTTTGCCGATCCTGACACGAGGTGGCTTCGAATATTTTGTTTCATTTATTTATTATTATTCTAGGTTCGAGTATATTTACTTGATGCGCCAAAAGTATAATGCTTTGAGAAATTCAAGTAGCGCAAGGCACTAGTGAAGAAGCGTCAAGGTAAAAGTATCGTGACAGTGAGATCAGATTATGGTGGAGAATACCTCATAAGAGAGTTTATGACATATTTATGGGAGGCTAGAAAATCAGTCCCAATTATCTGCACCATGTACGCCCCACCAGATCGATGTGGCAGAATGAAGGGACATAACTTCTATGGAAATGGTTAGGTTGATGATGAGTTACTCAAATTTACCCAATTCATTTTAGGGTATGCCTTACAAATAATGACGTACATACTGAATCTATTTCTATCTAAATCAGTTGCTTCTACTCCAAGTGAATTGTGGACAGTGCGCAAGCCTATTTTGAAACACATTCAGATTTGCGGTAGTCAGACACATGTGCTAAAGAAAAATATAGATAAGTTGTAATGTCGTTTAGAAGTATGACTGTTTGTGGGATACGTCGTTTAGAAGTATGACTGTTTGTGGGATACCCTATAAAAACAAAGGGTGGTTTCTTTTATAGTCCCAAGGATCAAAGGTTGATCGTGAGCATGAATGTCATATTCTTGGAAAAAGACTGTAATATGACAAATAATCTTATTAGTAGAAATTTACTAAAGGAGGTGAGAGGCGAGAGCAGTTGTTCAATACCAAGTGTGCAAGATGATATACCTCAAAATGTTGCAACACGTGTAACTGATGATGCGCGTATGTAGGTAGTACCTCGACGTAAGTGGAGGATCATCAGAAAACCCAATATATTTATGTTTTTGGTAGAGTCTTCAGACTTGGTACTGAATGAACTTAAAATTGACCCTTATACATACAATGAGGCATTTCAATATAGGAATGCAGATTCTCGACAATCTGCGATGGAGACTGAGATGAAGTCAATGGACTCCAATCAAGATTGTGATATTTTAGTACCACTTAAATGCATAAAAGCCACTGGATGAAAGTGAGTCTGCAAGAGAAAAAGGGGATCTTGATTGAGCTTTAAGTCTAGGCTTATAGCGAAACTATACACTCGAAAGAAAGGGATCGATTATGAGAAGCCTTTTTCACTGACAACTATGCCTAAGTCCATCTGCATCCTCTTAACTTGACTGTTCATATGGATTATCATATTAGGTAAATGTATGTGAAGACACCTTTCCTAAATAAAAGTCTTGAGGAAAACATATATACAAAACAACTAGAAGGGTTTATTGCAACCAACCAAAAGCATTTTTTCTGTAAGATGAAGCAGTCAATTTATGGACTAAAACATGCTTAACCGTCTTGGAACATCCCCTTTGATGAGGTGATCCATTCATATGTATTTACTCAATGTCTAGATGAGCAGAGGGTACAAGAAATATGATGGAAATGTGGTGGTATTTTTTTTACTATAAGTAGACAATAACATATCTCAATGAAAAAAATGTAAATATTGTTAGACGTGAGGGTTTGGTTGTCCAAACTTTTTTATATGAAGTATTTGAGAGACACATTACATATTCTTTGGATTGAAGTTCTATGGGATCACAAGAATCGAATGTTATGTTTATCCCTATCTTCGTACATAGATATTATCTTGGCCCTTTTTCACATGCAGGAATTCAAAAAGGAGTTATTAACTTTTTAGCATGGAGTCCCTCTGTCCAAGGAGATATCTACCAAGACAACTCAAGAGATAGAGGATATGAAGACAATTCTGTATGCATCGATAGTATGAAGCCTTACGTATGCATTGTTGTGTACAAGGCCGAATATCTATTATGTCGTGGGCATGGTGAGAAGATATCAGAGTAACCCAGGAAAGGGGAATTGGTCCATAGTGAAGCATGTAATCAAGTACCTAAGAAGTACTAAGGATTATATATTGGTCTATCAGGTGAACGAATGATTGTCTTTGGGGTACACTAATTCCGACTTCAAGTCAGTCTTGAATGAAAACAAATCTTCCTGGCGGTTTATGTATACTATGTAAGGTAGAGCCATAGTTTGACTGAGTGTCAAGTTAAAATGCGTGGCATAATCCACCATAGAAGTCGAGTATATCGCAGCCTCAGAGGCAACTAAAGAACTAGTATGCCTCATGAATTTTATATTGGACCTGAAAATGGTTCGAGTTTTTCTAAGGGGATCACTATCTATTGTGATAATAGTGGTGCAATAGCAAACTCGAAGGATCCACGAGCCCATAAGAAGAATAAACACATAGAGATCAAGTACCACTTGATACGAGACATCATAAAAAGAGGGGAAGTAGTGGCCGTCCTCTGATCCATCTTGGAGACAGTAAGGTTGTTTAGTTTAGGTTGCTATGACTTGCTGTAACACAACCCGAGCATGGCGTAAAAGTTATAGTTCTCCTTTGTCGAGGTTGCTTGATGAGATATGGAAGAAATTTAGTCTTTAAGAAAGAATAACAGATCAATAGATCGGGCCTCCAGTCATACTTCAAGCAGTCAAGATAGGATCAAAGGACAACCTGATAGATCCTTTTACAAAGAGCTTGCCGCCGGAGGTCTTTAACAGACACGTAGAAAGAATGTGAGCCAGACGTTTAGTGATCAGATCAACATAGTGTTTTGAGAATATGATATAAATATGTATTCTTAGAAGATTGTAATCTTTACCTAAAAATGGAGAGATTGTTGGTTTGTATATAAAAAGTTTGGCTTTATTTAAAAACGTATTTCTGTTTTTGAATGAGAATTGTGTTTAGTCAAACATGTTCAATTTGCATTATTGTTTATGTTAAATAAAATGCATATTCGTTATGTTATTTTCTTTTTTATTGTAGATTTTAGAAATATAGTTCATCATATTGGACAAAACATAATATTATCGGTTCATCGTAAAATATCGACTTCAGTTCACAACGTAGATAGAATAGAACAAACTACCATGAAAGGTTGTATTGTAATGTGGAATTAGTTGGTCTTGGCTAATGAATTACACTAATATATTTATATTGAACGGACCACGAAGGATAGTTATTGCTCATACTCTTAAGTCGTAAGATGATCAACGAGCATATATATTTAATTTACCAAAAGGTGAGATTAATTTATTGTATTAATAGACTAGGTGATCGGGTAATAATATTAAACATATATAATTCCATCAAATTTATTTATGGTTGATGGGTCCCGGTGCACCGGGTTGATGACGTTCCCAGAATAAGCTCAAGACTTTCGTTATGCTAACCAATATAGATGAATTAGGTTCCAATTTAATTAAAAGGTTGAGTGGTACTAATTTTAGAAATAAGAATTTAACAAATTAAACTGTGATCAGTAGTTAAATTAACTAGTACGTACCTCGTGCGATGCACATGACAAATATATTAAATGAGTTATTTTTACATGCTCTGTCCATTTAAGTTTAAAAAACGATAGGTTTTCATCTATTTTCCACATCCTTTAATCACCCTTAAGTCTAAAAAATATATGGTTGTAATCTATTTTCCACATCTTTTAATCAAGCGTTGTTTTTTTAGCCAGAACATTAAATACGAGCATGTTAGGACTAAATTGTAAAATAATTAATATATTATCTCATTTACACATTTATACGAATATAAATTTGATTTTAGTATATATACTTATTCCTTGATATAAGAGAAAATAACAATTTTACTTATTCTTGTTCACCATATAATACTTTATTATTATCTTATTATAAACTTTTTTGTCATATATGTCGTTATTATTTATAAAATTTATAGAAGTTATACGTCTTCTTTTTTTTTTCTCTTTTATGTAATGAAAATATTTAATGCACGTTAGATATATTTATTTATGTAATCTATTCAAAATATGTAAATAAAATTAAAATTAAAATTAAAATTAAATATTGTATAAATATTTTACAAAATATACACACATATTTTTTTAGAATTTAATTTTGTATACTAACTAAACAATTTTGATTTAGCAAGTGTCAAAAACTCAATCCCTTCGATAATCAAGATTTTTCTAATTTGCATTATAAGGATTTTATAGTTTATTTAGCATACTCTGCAATGAAAATATTTTTTACAAAAATTTTATTATAAAAATAAATCAAAATAAAGGAAATGATCATGGTTGCCAATAATATATAAATAAATTTTAAAGAACAGTTAATATATTTAAATTTATTTTTTGACTATTAGTAAATCTATTTAATGCATCTTGTCATTATCTCTTAAATGGTAAATTATATTAATTTGAAAAATAATTTATTTTTATATATAACGAAATAAAGCTTAAGAAAAAATTATATTGACAAAGATTAATCCACCAACTTGATTTCGCCTGATTAATTGAAAGAAAAAATTCTACCTAACATGTTACGATTTTCTAAAAAAAAAATTTAGATAAAAAGTGAATATTTGTGAAAAGAAAAATTAATATTATGGTTAGAACTTAAAATATGTTGCAATGTTTATCTGGAACAAAATATTATCAACATGAATCAAGGAAAATAAATTTTTGTAATTTATTATAACTAGTACAACGCCCGTGTATTACACGGGTGTGTGCTATTTTTTTAAAAAAATATAAAATTAATAAAAAAATTAGTAGAAAATCTAAATACCTTTTATAAAAATATATATATTATTATATAGTTAGTATGGCACTTTTTATTTGTGCTACTTACATGTGTTATACTGTAATAAGTTTTGTAACTTACAACAAATAACTACATTAAACATAAATATATCAATTTAGAAATAATTTTATTTTTCTAATGAATTTTAATAAATATTATTATTATTATTATAATGATAAATATAATTTATTTATTTCATATATACAATATGGATGTCAAATCGAAGATCATCAAAAGATGATTAATTTGATATATTATATATGTAAAACCGATAAGAAATACAAAAGTTATCAACTTTTAGAGTACATTTACAATTCAATAGCTAAATGGAGGAAACAAATCAAAAATCAAGGATACATTAGTCACTTAGTGCCTCACTATATAAAATATAAAAAATTAAAGGGTTATATTAGTACAATTGATATTAAAATACCTAAGTTAGCTAAATAATATTTATGGAATGTCCAAACCTAAATTATTATTTATTAATATATCAATACTATTTGTCCAAACCTATTTACGAAGCATGATATTCGCCAAGTAGGATTACGAAGCACCAGAAGCAGCCACGTAGGCTCCGCGCATTCTGGAATTATATATAGGGAGGATGGATATCAATGAAATTATTGCATATATTAATAAAATTATTTAAGGAAAGAATACTTTTGATCATATTTGACTAGTGTTAAACCCGTGCGATGCACGGGGGATATGGTTCAATAACAATATCGTAAGTTAATTAATTAAAAATGTATATTTTTTGCAAATCAATTGAAAAATGAAATTTATTTTAATATTATTAGAAATTCCATTATATATAGATTGATAGTATAACCGGTCACAGTGGTATTCACAAACTAATATTTTAAAAGCAAGATAAATGTTGCGTCATATAGCACAAAATAGAGTTTTTCATTTATTGAAACATAATAGACCGACGTGTATGTTACTAATAGTCATTGACTCTTTTAACACTCATCAACCATGACATAGGAAATCACAAGCGGTAACTGATGCCCACATGAATTTTAAAGATATTTGCATATCAAAAAGAGATAACAGATCACATATATTTCAAATATCACGTATAGTTCAAAGACAACCTATTGTAAGAAGTTATTATTTTTTTTTTAAAAAAAATATATAGTAAGTCAAACTCATTATATTTAGATATTATTAAAAACTTCCTTATACACAATATTTTCGGTCTGAGTCTTAGAAGCTTGATCTCCACACACTAAGATTTTTAAACCACTATGATTGGTTACACGTGATACGGCCACATACAACTGTTCGTGACTGAATACATGATTTTTTAAAAACAGACCGACATGTGTTAGCGACTGACCTTGCCACTCCTCAAAGTTGTAATTTTTTATAGCATAAATTTTTATTTCCACAAGAGTCTTCTTGATATCTTTATCCTTTTGTTTTATAGTACCTTGAATCCGATCTTCGATCCCTACGAACACATAAAAAGTATTTAAATTTCAGATGCAACATATCAAATAAAAAAAAGCAATTTTGTGGAATTAATGTGCGTGTGTATGATGAAACCTCTGTATTATATGCGTGTATATGAAACTAATGTGTATGATTAAAATAGCAATTTTTGTGAACCACACACCATAAACATATAAAATTAAAAAAAAAAAGGAAAAATTTACATATTGCCAGATTTAATATCAGTAGCACATTAGATAGCTAGACTAATAATATTGGACAATAAATATGAATAGCACATTAGATAGCTAGACTAATAATATTCTACAATATACGCACTTCAGAATCATGAAAGATGCACTCAATAAATTGAATCACGTTTCCTCCATGGGTTGTAACCCTTTCGTACATCCTAATTAGACAAAGTTTAAGAGTCAGTTGCGGCAATGTGTTCGTCAAATTTTTGATCGACACAAAAATGGGAGGTATTTTCTTGAACCTTTGTTGTTGAGTACGTATAAAATATATTTTTTGTGACTGTGGTGTCAATCTTAATCAGGATTTATATAATCACATCTCACGTAAAGATGATAATATGTGTATATTAATTAATAAATTAATTATAATTGACATAAAGATGACAATATGTTTATATTAATATTTGCATAAAAATGCAATTAGAATCCTTCTATTCTTTTTTGATACCATGTTTATGTAAATTAACAATAAAATCTTTGCTAACAAAATCTATCGTCCAAAATATAATATATCCTCCTAAAGTTAACAAAATATTTGTTAACAAAATATTTGCTAATAAAATCATTGCTCACAACCAAGCAAGATCCACGTGATCAATAAATATTTGCTAACAAAATTATCCACGAGACTGTTATAGAAACAATATTTCCAAAATATTTGCTAACAAAATTATCCATAGAATTGGTATACAAACAATATTTTCAATTATATCCGAAATATTTTAAGCGGGAAAACTTTGTTCATTTTTTGCAAAATAGATTCGTCCATTATATAGATAATATAAATATAGATATAGATATAGGTTTGATCTTATTTGAAAACGTGTATATGAAAGCAATTAATGCATATATTTAAAAAGTTTTTTTATTTAAAAAAAAAAAGGTATGCATTAAATGCTCCTAAATTTTTTTACTAATATTTTTAGTAAATGGTTCTTATTACATATATATTGATATAGATTAATGAATGTTATAAATTAAACATGGAAATATAAATTGATTGGATAAATATGGAGCCAAATTATATGTAATTTGGGGTTAAATTGGATGTTCAATAATGTTACATTAGTGGAATGAAATTTTAATATGGATTAGGCGTAGGTAGACAAGAAACTAAGTTACCTAATCGTTTGGAAAGTCCATATTTAACACCACAATTGTGTATCAAGAGACTTTCCTTCACTATTTTGGCCACTTCAAAAGGATTAAAAAGAGAGAAAGACGTATAAGAAAGAGAGAGAAAGACAATGTTTTCAAAATACAAGGTCTTCTTCATTATTTACTTTTGTTCACACATAAGGTTAAGGAAGATCCGAGACGCGGAGACGGTCGTCGTCCATAAAAATGAACTCGTAGAGATGTCAGGATATACAACAGAAGATCCCTCTCTTTTCATCAATACGATATACAGTATTCCCACAAATCGATCCCTACTGAAAATAAGATTATCATTTATGCATTATGTATCTATCATCTCTTCCTGTTTATGTTAGCCAATGATTTTAAGAATATTGGAAATTTTACTACACAAAGATGTTATAATGCTTGCTTTACTCTATTATTTATTTATAGATTAATGAAATTAAAATAATTATTGTGAGAAATTGTCATGCCAACCAACCGACCTGCTTGAGGGACATTGCCTCACTCTTCTCCCTTTTTAAATGTTTTTTTTTTTTTTTTTTTTTCTTTTCCACTTTCTGTATCCAATGAAATTAGTAACTGAGCCAAGAATAATTATAATTTAGATTTAATGATGAAGTCGAACGTGTCAATGATTTAATTAAAAGTTCCAGACAGACAGGCCGCGTGGTTTGATTCTTAACAGCCTGTTTACGTCTAATTTAAACACTTCGTATTAACAGCAAAACCACAGAACAAAAAAGGACTGCAACTTGTTTGGCTTTTGTTTTTCCAATATTCGGTTTTGAAACTCGACAGATGTAACAAAATATGTTAATAACATTTTGTTATAAGTGGCACCATTCAAGTACTTTCGCTTGGATATTAATTTAATGCAGAATATCTACTTAATCAAGGCCTCTTTGTTCAATGGAAAGATTTGAAGCGTAATTTATTTTTTTCTTTTCCTATTAAAAAATTAAAATCTGAAATGTAAAAGGTAACCGACCGCCAAGTCAATTTTAATGATATGATTATTCGGCGGAAATAATAACTAAAAACATTTCAACTGGGCGCATGGTACAATGCACAATCTTGTGAAATTGGAACTCAATTTTAGGTTTGGTCATAACCAATCTCACGAGGCAACTTGGACCGTTATCCCCTCTTATTTTGTCCTTGCGGCGGATTATTTGTCTCATTGTCTTGATGGCTTCATTCGCGATTTCTCGAAGATGACCTATAGCACGTGTGGCTATGGTCCCCCTATCTCGCACCTCTCTGATGCGGATGACATTATTATCTTCATTCGCGCGGATAATAATGGACTGGCTGAGTTCATGCGCCTCCTGGAGCATCATAGCTCGGTTTCTGTCAGCTGATCAATGTACAAAAGAGCCCCTTCTTTGTCTTTGAGCTTCTGTGACCTACAATACATGGGGAGGGGATCCTGACGGAAAAACCTCTTCCACTCAAGTCAGAGTTTGTTCAATAACCGTAATACGAGAATATAGAATTTAAGGTATAGAATGCGATATGATAATGAAGAACTTAACACCCTTATATAGAGTATCTCTTTTGGTGCCTTAGAGAGTCTATGTCAGGAAAGAGATCTAACTAGATCGCACTTCTTAACTTATCGTGTCTCTGTCTAGGCAAGTCTTCTTGAGCAAATGATACTTTCCTTCTTACTAGGATTCTTTCTCCCTTTAGGCCTCGTTTACCAGCTTTGATATGATGGGATAAAGCTGGTTAACCAACCTTATCATATGTTTACTAGGCAAAATAGGGATTAGGATTTGGCTGATTTGGAGATTGTGTGGTAGGTGGGTCTCCAGTCATTAGACTGACGTGACAGGTTTGTTTTGTCCGACCAAAAATGCCTGATAGTTTTATCCCAACATTGCATTGCCAATTTTGTCCAAAAAAGTGGTTGTAAAGTGGCAATTATATCCTCAGATGTCATATAAATTACTGATTTATCCATATATAATCAAAAACCTTCACAGATTTGTTCTCAGTTCTCTTTTTTCTGCCCTAGTTGGCTTTCGTCTGTACGAACATCTTCTTTCTATCTATCTCTCTCTCTTTTTTTTTTTTTTTTTTT
>CACSLK010023397.1:11960922-11976833 GCA_902706635.1 Striga hermonthica
TAATTTGCAAATTGGAGTGGGTTCTAAGAAATTGTTAATCTCCCAGGTGTCAATTTCTTTGTGTTTCTCGACGATTTCATCGACTGCTATCGGTCATTTTTTGTTTTTAAATTTCCTCAAAAGGCCGAATAGATTTCTCCCATTGAGCGAATTTCTGGGATTTTTCGTAACTCCAAACTGTAAAGGATATTTATTTTTTATTTTTTTTTTGTTTGTTTTTCTTCGGCCTTCGTTGGTTGTGAAGGATAGGGCTACAGTTTGAGGGCTACAACAGAGAAGATGGAAGATAATTGATATGGATCGATTCTTTTAAGGGGTATTTTTGTCAATATTTATTTATCATATCAGTTGAGCAAAATGTAGTAAACACATGACAGGATTTTGAATAAATGAAATCATGTGATGTAAACGTGGAAAGTTTATCCTTGATGCTGATGTGTAAAGTTTTTTAGGATAAAATTGTCTAATCTCATCATCTCTAGTAAACGAGGCCTTATTGTACAACCCTTAGGTCTCTTGGTCGTGACCACTACCACTGACCTATTTATGTGGCTAACCGGATGTCTGACCTGACCTAATCCTGAGGTCTAACCTGTCCTCAGATCCTACAACCTCGAAACCATCTTTATTATCAAGTTCCTGGAGGTTGGCACCCCCCAAGTCATCTCCTTCAGATTGAAACGAGCTCCTCTGTTGGATAGTTTATTTCAGATCATTCTAGATCTCTCTTACAGGCCTAGTCGAGTTGCCTGCTCAGGACGGTCATCCAAGCTATTCTAAGTGCTACATCATCTAGTCCCCCTTCATTTCAAAACGAGACGACTGGACATGTGTTAAATGGACCCTTGCACTAAATCTTTGAATCTAGGCTTTTTTTTAAAAAAAAAAAAAAAAATCCCAGTGTGGGATGGGGGGTTGAGGCTACACCCCCGACCTGTGCATATAATGGCCCAGAGAGGGCTAAAAAGTCAAAGGTCTAAAACAATGTCAAGGATACATATGGCAACATCAAAAGCAGAAAAACAAAACAAAAAAATACAAGGAGCACAAAATCTCCGATGCGGATCTCAAATCAAGTCCTCATAAAGGTCGTCCTGGTCAGAAGGGCCCGACATGAGGTCCAAAACGACAAGTCTAGTCAGGGTCAGGTGGTGGCGGTCGATCGAATCTAAAGGATGGGTACTCTAGCTGGTCCATCCGAATGAGTGTCCGAAGCCGGAGGGGAATGTCTTCGGGATGAAGGGTGCGTCTCTAGGGTATAGAAGCCCCCGTGCTAGCAAGAAAGTCAACAGTCCGATTCCCCTCTCGGAATATGTGTGAGATCTGGTAATGAATCGAGCAGAGGTTGTCTCTGATGCGCATAAGGGGATGCTGGATCTGCCATGAGCCCTGGTGGCCAGATGTCAAAAGTGTGATGACAGCTGCAGCATCCATCTCTATCCAGATATGGGAGGAGATCGAGGCGGCCATCTCAAGACCAATCTGTAGCGCCTGAATCTCTGCATCATAACTCGAGGAGGCCCAGAGTGGCCCATGGAAGGCAGAGATGAGTGCCCCACCATGATCCCTAATCAGCCCCCCTCCTCTAGCAACTCCAATATGTCTATCGAATGCGCCATCAGTGTTTAGCTTAACCCAAGGGGCCTTGGGTTTCAGCCAAACAACGTTCCTGGGTCGAGGGTGCTGGATAGGTAAAGGAGGTGGTGGCCTCAAGCGATGGGGTGGTGTACAACCTGTCTAGTCTCTCGTCGTGAGTCTACCCAGGGAGATGAGAAGAGAGAGGTGTCTGTCAACCTGCAAAATGATGTGAGCACAAGAAAATATTATATCCCTATGCTTCACATTATTCCTTTCTGTTCAGGTGGCCCATAGGATCAGACAAGGAATAAGGAAGCCCACGTGTCTACTGTGTGTGCGGTGAGAGAAAAAACTCAAAAGCTCAAAAAAATTGTCTGTAGTGGGTAGGGGTATATGAGTATATCTGGCATAGTGCTCCCACGCTCTCCTCACAATCTCACTCTCAAGGAAAAGATGGGTGAAAGTCTCGATCTCAAAGGTACCGGTCTCAGAACAACAATGGCAGCGGGAGGGGAAGGAGAACCCTATCGCTTGCATCACAGTGTCAATGGGAATGCGCCGTAATAGGAGACGCCATAAAAAGACTGAAGTCGGGGTGAGAAGGTCAGTCCAGATGGCCCCGAAGAGGCGGTTAGGCCGGTTGCCCAGCCGCACATCTCCCCAGGCCGATGACGTAGAGAATGCACCCGAAGATGTAAGTCTCCACCTCATGCCGTCCAAACCTCCCTCCAAGATGGGAATCTGTCGGATCTGGTCAATCTTTAGACTACTGAAACCCCCGCCCTCACCTAGAATATCCTTCATCTTATCTCTATCCCAAGAACCTCCCATTCAAAGGTCCTTCACCTACATGAAAGATAGGTGAGTGACCGGCCTAAAGCTCGATAGTGGGCCCTCGCCGAACCACCACTCATCCCAGAAGCTAACCTCCCAAGAACCCAAGGTCCAAAAAATGTGCTTCTGAGCATGCCTGCCAACAATGGTGTGACGTCTCCATTGTCGACTATCCCAAGCAGTAGCTGACACCCTGCAAGGATATGCAGCTCCACTAGGGAAATATTTCCTCATGAGGTATTGGGCCCAAAGGGACTTGCCCTCTCTAAAGCGCCACCACATACTGTAGGAAAAAGCAGTGACAACATCAGAGAACAACTGAATCCCGAGCCCACCCTCCGAAAGGGGACGACATATAAAATCCCACTTCACCCAGTGAGTATGCCGCCGTCCCCGCGAGTCCTCACCATGGCTCCAAAAATAATGGGCTAATATTTGATCTAACTCATGAATCGTGGACTGATAGGGGTCAAGCACCGCGAGAAGATGAAGGGGGAGGGCACAAAGAGTGCTCTTGATCAGAGCAAGTCGGCCCCCGAAGGATAGGTGTCTATGCGACCAGTCAGAAATCCGGTCTATCATCCTCTGCCGGACGTCGATGAAGAGCTCATGGGAAAGATGGCCTCTGTACAGGGGGGCCCCAAGGTAAGGGATGGGTAAGTCCCCACGAGCAAAACCAGTGCGCTCGTGGATCCGGTAAGCCCACTGGTCTGCAATGTGGTGGTCTATGATAAAAGTGCTCTTACTAACACTGACTAGTTGGCCAGATGTCTCACTGTAGTGGTCCAAAAGACTCATGAGATCTACTAGCCCATTATCATTCGCACGAGTGAAAATGATAATGTCATCCGCATAAGAGAGGTGGAAAATGGGAGGCCCACAGCCACGCATGCTGTAAGTCAGCCTCGGGAAGTCATGAGTGAAACCGTCAAGGCAGCGAGAGAGGTAGTCAGCTACCAGAACAAAAAGGGAGGGAGATAAGGGGTCCCCCTGACAAAGACCGCGGGTAGAGGGGAAAAAGGTCGTGGGGCTACCATTAATCAAAACGGAGAACGTGCAGTGCTCCATGCACGCCTCCACAAAGCTAATCCATCGGTTAGGGAATCTCATCCGAAACAGTACCTCTCTGAGAAACGACCACTCAACCCTATCCTATGCTTTGGCCATGTCTAGCTTCAGCACGAGATTCGGGGTTCGTGTTCGATTCGCATGAGAGATATCGTGTATCATCTCCTGAGCCAAAAGGATATTATCGCTAATGACTCGATCCTTGATGAATCCACTCTGGTTCGGAGAGACAAGGTGGGGGAGGAGAGGGGCCAGGCGGCCGTTGAGGATTCTAGATATGATCTTGTTAGTCACGTTGCATAAGCTGATAGGTCTATAGTCGGACCATGAGCTAGGTCCCGATCTCTTCGGGATCAAAATGATGGAGGTTGCTGTGAAGGACTCTGGCATCTGGTGGCCAGAGAAGAAATCCCTAACAGCTTCCTCTATGACAGTTCCCACAATCTCCCAGAAAGACTGAAAGAAGAGGGACGAAAAACCATCCGGTCCGGAAACGCTGTTGGGATCGATCCCGAACACAGCCTCCTGACTTCCTCCTTACTCGGGAGGTCACAGAGGTCGACATGGTCGACCGACTGCGGGATGGTCGGAAAAAGGGCCGGGTCGGGGTGATTAAGCAAGTCCCGCTCAGAGGAAAAAAGAGAGTGGAAGTAAGCCCTAGTCGACTCCCGGATCTGAGACTCCGGGGTCACGAATGACCCATTATCCTCGATGCTATGGATGCACGACTTGAGTCGCTTCTGCCTCACGAATCCCTGGAAGAACTTGGTATTACGCTCCCCCTCAGCTACCCAGCGCACAACAACCTTCTGCTTCCAGAAATCTTCCTCCATGAGGAGGCACAACTGGTACTCAGCATGGCAGCGGCGCATCTCAAACCTATTCTCTGGCGAAGAATCCAGATCATAGGTCCATTCAGCCTCCGCATATGCAGTCTGAGCTGCAATAAGGCGCTGAGAAATGTCACCAAAAGTCGTCCAGTTCCACTACTTCAAAACGCGGTGGAGTCTCCTGAGCTTCTCCTCCAGGTTGCGCATCCCATATTGGTGCGTAGTCTGCTGCCATGATGCTCTAACAATATCGTAGTAAGAAGGTGGCAGACCCACATGTTCTGGAAACGAAAGGACGCGTGCCGAGTGGAAATAGAGAACCGACACCGAATCAGAAGGGGGGCATGGTCGGATCCAATTCGAGGAAGGTGTGTTACAACCGTGGTCGCAAACACCCTCGTCCACGCCTCTGAGTATAGGGCGCGGTCGATCCTCTCCTTGACTCCGGCCCTCTCCCACGTAAAGGGGGCTCCTTCGTATCCAGCGTCAATTAGCTCACAATCTGATATAGCGTGCGAGAAATCTATGATCTTCGCCGAACGATCCGATACACCACGAATGCGTTCATCAGGATGTAAGAATATGTTGAAATCACCGCTAACCATCCACGGTAACCCCTCCATACTCTCAGCAATCTCACGCATGGTGTCCCAGAGGTCATAGCGACCAACCCTCGCACAGCTGGCGTAAACCAAGGTGTGGAAGATCGGCTCAGGAAGGTGGGCGGTGGTGAGCTTCACGTGTAAGACTTGATCAGTGTCCCGAAGGACCTGACAAGCAAAGTCACGTGAGTGGAAAAACCGAATCTTGTTAGAAGTATTGCCCATCCCGGCATGGAAGCCAAGGCGCCGCGAATATATGTCAAAAGATGGGTCACGTGTCATAGTCTCTAAAAAAAGCCACAAAGTCAAGATTATGCTCACGAATGAGAGATCTAACATGAGCAAGGATGGTCCTATTAGCCAGACCACGGGCATTCCATGTAAGCGATGTGACTGACATGTCAAACGTCATTGGATCCGCCTAACTGGAGCTGTCCGTAGTTAGTCTGTGTCTGTATGTCTGGTAGAGACTGAACTCGACTGGCAGAGAGTTGCGCAGTCATCGATCTGGTCTACGGTCTCCGGTGCTGGGAAGAGTCCAAATAAAAAAAAAACTCTCTACATGCTCGACTGAACTCAATGTATTGTCAGATAACATGGGAGAGCGTGAGACGCCGATAAAAAAAACTCTCTACATGCTCAGATCCCAATCCTTTGACATGTACAATGTACACGTGAGTGCGCCATGATGAAAATGGAGGGTTTGACCACCGAGGTCGAGAAGGGCAAAAGGCCGAGAAAATCCAAGAAAGTCCAGAAAATGGCCAAAACATAGTGTGCATGACATTGGGGATGACTATGAGCTCGTATGCAAGGCACACGAGCACAAGAGAAACATCACGAGTCGAACCGTACGCGGCAAAGGCAGCATAAGCGCGCGCTAGGGTATGAGGTAGAGCTAGCATGTGCACAAGGAGAACCAACAACAATGGCACAAACAGGCGCAATGACGGAGGCGCGCACGAATAAAGTCAGAGAACCCCACAAAGGGACGTTATATGGTTTGGGTGTGACTCAACTATTTATGTCCAAGTATTGGTCGGATCATCTGCAGATGGGTTGAGACTTAGTGTGGGGTCTTGAAATACATCAGATTGGTTGGATAAGTCGAGGGCTCGGTCGAACAAGGGTTGCTGCTAGTTTTGCATGGCCTTACGGGTATGTGGGCTAAACTTTGGATGGTACATTTGAGACAGCGTGGTGCTTCGCGAACTTGTGAGGTAAGGTGCGGGCAGGGCGACGTCCATGCGCGTTGAAGGGTTCAGACGCACTGAAGGGTTCGGACGAGGGAGTTGGCTAACCAAACAAGAAATGGTCAAACTTAGGCAGGTTCGGAGTGAGAGTGCTTCGAATGATGTATCTCGATGAGCGCATGCGAGTGTTGTTGTGGCGTCTAAGCTGTGGGCAGGAACGGTTAGAATTTGAATGGTGCATGTGTTAGAGGGATGTTGTAAAAGCTATGTTTTGCAGATTTTATCAATTCCATTTTGGTCTGGCCATCATGTTTCAGTCAATGTACATATGCTTGCAGTTTGTTTATTTCAATCATACTCCTTGTCTTAAATTGAGATAGTGTGGTTCGAAGTGTTCGAACAGAAATATCACATATCAGTTCCTTATAAGACTAAACTAATTGTTCACAGTCTCGACAGGCAGTGCGGCCCCTCTTGGACAAAGACTGTAGTGTATTCTTGATTCAGTTGGCCTTTGACTGGAGGATTACACTTGTGTAAGTGTTGAACAGGACCACTGAAGGATAAGATTATGAGATCCAATGACCGTCGTTATAATCTAGACCTTCGATGATTGATGCGTTCTCTTAAGCTGTAAGATAATATAAAATAGGCATATGTATTCATTCCTTGTTTATTTGATTTGCTAAGGGCGATTCCTATTCTATTAGGATGACATACTCGGTTCTTTAGTAAATGAGGATGTTTACATGATGTGTTGTTATAAATTATTTACGGTCACTGTGGATTGATGACGTCCCCGGAATGAGGTCAGGAAGGAACATTATGTTAAACTCTGCAGGTGGACGATTGACCGACATAATGGTTAATGAACTGAGTGGTACTAGTTTCAGAAATAAATAAGAAGTTGATTAATTATTTTGTTAGTAATATAATTAATCGACGAATGTTATTTCTTAAACATAGGGAGGTAAATCGATCAATCAAATTAATATTATTAATCATGGAGGTCAAATTTATTTGATAAATTAGGAGCCAAATGGGGAGAGCAATAATATTACTCTAGTGGGATGTTTTATTATTGAATTCCATTTAATAAGGAATTAATTTTATTCCATAATTATTATTCCATTAGGAAGGAAATATTCATTCTAGAATATTACCTCAGGTTAGGAGATTTTAGAATCTTTTAGAAGGTAATTAGTAGTAGAAGGAATTCCATTTTACATGGGAGAATGACTTGGAGTAGAATAAGGATTCCTTGGCCTAATGGGATAAGCTCATATTTAGCACCTCCTATAAGGTCCTTAATGGAGCCTATAAATACACCATGTCCCAACCTCTTGTACAGAGTTATAGTGGTCGATTTTCTCTACTACATACAAGAGAGATTTGACTTTTTTCGAGAGTTAGAGAGATTCTATTAATCTGTCCACAAAGATTAATCAAAGTCATTGTTTAGGAAATCATTTAGAAGGTCTTTTGGTACAAATATATTCGAACCTTCTATATACATAATCCGGTCATCTTCTTCTACCGATCGCCGCTGTTCGCCGCTGCAGGAAATCGCCAAAAATTGCCATCACCACCGGAAGCCACCCGAGCCCAGCCGCGTGGCAGCCAGGCCCGATCCCGGCTCCCAGCAACGACCGCCTACACCCGCGCGACCTCCCACCATCGCGCACCTGCTCGTGTTCTGTCCCTGCTTGCCATCGACGACCGCATTCTGCCCATGCTGCCCGTCGTCAATCGCGCATCATCCCCAGTGCGCGAACATCACGCGCGTACTACTCTGTGAGTGCCCAGGATACTTGCTTCGCACGCCCGCGTGATCCCAGACGCTCGCGCCCAGTCCGCCTCAGCGTAAGAATCCCTACAGCACGCGAGCACGCACGCCCCGCTAGTCCCAGCGCCAGTCCGCGTAGGTATAAAAGTACTGCTACACATGCGCGCACGCACCAGCGACATTCCTTGTGCCGGTCCGTGTATGCATAGGACCACCCGCGACCAGAGACCGTTGCCAGTGTCGACCAGTGTTCTGTCCGCACCCGCTACCGTCCGTGAGCTGCCAGCAACCGTCCGCAACCGAGCCGCTGCACCCGACGCCGAGACCAAGTAATCGTGTGACCGAGCCTCGTTTGATTTCTCGATTAGGATCGAGTAGAGCCCAGATCCATCTGCCTAATGGATTGTGGTGTTCAGACGAACTTCATCAGCGATATTCTACATCGTTTCTGAGTCGGCAAAAATTTTAAAGGTAATGTCCATATCCTAACTATAGATTTCGCTGCGTTAAGATTTATTTTGATAAGTTCAATACTGTGAATGTTGTTGTCGTTCCTAATAGAACCCAACAACATATGGGATGCACATGGACTAGTTGGTTACTAAGTATCACGTGGCCTAGGCGAGATCATTCCTTCGAGCAATGCATGGCCGAGTGTGATCAGCGCGATGACACGTGTTCAGAAAGTTCTAAGGGACACTTGGTATGCATCAGTTATTGATCGACATGCGGGTTTGGACAAGATATGCATGAGCGGTTGGCACCCGTTCATTGTTAGGGTTGAGTTGGCATCGGGAAGATGTAAGACATGCCGGAGAGCAGTTGTGAAAAATTGTCTTGAAGTTAACAACTGGTTAGGGCTGTGAGACTCGAAGCCTTTAAATAGGCTAAGGCATGCATTTGTGTAGGACAACGAGGGAACGAGCGAAAATACGTAACGAACAAGTGACCACGAAACACACTCTGAAAGAACACAGAAAGAGCATTTGTGTGTGAGTGCTTAAACATGACGGTGAAATAGGCGAGGCAAACAGACGGGCGAACTAGGGTGCGAGCGAGATCTTTGTACTATATGTTAGTGGTTGTGTGAGTTGACATACACCAAAGTGTTATAGCGAGTGTGTGTAAGGCCGACATCTATAAGGTCGACATTAGTATACAAGTATGTGTACCTGTATGCACAAGAATGTCAGTTGAACTGTGTATGCAAGCTGAAGGGCATTTGATTGTACAGGTGACAATAGTACTTTGGTTGGGCGTGAGCCCATAATCGTGTGTGTCTCTTATTTATTTGCATAACCTCAAACGATACTTGTATGGGCGAGTGAACATTCGGTGGATGGTGAAGGGCTGACTGGTCTTATGGAAAATCAAGTTGTATAGGGTGGAAAGTAGAAGAAAAATTCTAGCCTAGAGCTTGACCCTGTGACAAGTGGCAGCAGAGCCTACGTTGGGTTCTGATTGCTGACCGTGTTGGAACAATGGGCGATTTTATTCAACCCGATGAACTCATGATGATCTTTGAAGTGCAGATTCAAAGGCTGTAGGACATGATGAGACAACCACCTCAAACACCCTCGAATGCAGTTGTCTTTGAGCACCAACAAACAATCGACGATGCGTTCGTTGACTTAAGAGGAAAGGTGGATGCACTGAGAACCTTGGTGGAGTCGTTTCCCAAGTTCGTTGAAGGGCAGTTGGACACCATGCGAGATGAGTTCGTGTTTCTGTCTAAAGCGGTCGAGTCCAAGATCACGAAGATCTAGGACGTTATAGCCATACTAAAGAGGTCGACGATAATGTGCTCACTGAGCATCGCCAAATCCCGTTAAAAGTCCGAATTCAAGATCCTAAGGTGTTTAATGATGCCCGAGACGCCAAGGAAGTCGAAAATATCCTTTAGTACGTAGAGGCATATTTCCATGCAACCATGGTCTAGGACGATGAGAAAGTGTCTATTGCAAGTATGTTCTTGCCGGGGGACGCAAAACTCTGGTGGCGTGCGCAAGGGTCCGATGACGTCAGTATGACCGAGAGAGAATTAACACATGGGATTCAATGAAGAGAGATATCACGGATTAGTTCTGTCTTGCAATACCGATTGGTTACAAGGGAAGCGCTAAGAAATCTGAAGCAAGAAGGTGCGGTTCGCGAGTATGTCAAGGACTTCAGCTCCTTGATGCTTGACATAGGTAAAATATCCGAGAGGGACAAGTTGTTTAATTTCATGTTTAGATTACAAGAGTGGGCCCAAGTCGAGTTGCAGCAGCAAAAGGTACGTGATCTAATGACAGAAATGGCAGTTGTCGAGCGCCTTGTTGATTTCAAGATGATCGGTGAAGTCACAATAGGCCTAAATTCATTGGTGTTGTTGAACAACGTAAGTGTCCAAGATAAACCACCATGTTTGGGCTTGTTGTTCATAATGGTGGCTCCGACAGATAAACAAGATATGGCTATGGTGGACACAAAGCCTCGCATTTATTCATAAACGAGGTGATGTCCTCGCAGCTAGGCTTTAAACTTGGGCCAAGTGATGAGATGAAAATAAAGTCCGTCAAGCGTACTAAACAAATAAAGGGGGTGGCCAAAATAGACATGGTCATATAGTCGTAGAAAGGTACGTGCACGGTGCATGTGTTACCTATTGATGACTTTGAGTTAATTTTGGGTATGGATTACCTCAAAGAGGAAAAGGCCTTTATGAAGCAACACTTGAATAAGATGGTTTTTTAGTTGGACGAAAGGGAAGTGTCCCTTGTTGTTCAGCATGCGCTGACGAAAAAGAAATAGACCATGCAAGTCGCGACTATGCGAGTCGAGCAAGACTTGAGGCAGGCCGAAGTATTTTACCTTGGTGTAGCAACTAAGTGTTATTCAGAGGGGACGTATACTTGTTTTTATTGAATCTCATCGTGACTTGCTTGGGGGCAAAGGTGAACTCACGAGAAAGGTTCCTAAGATTTTGGACCGGAGGACCCGAGGACGAAGAAGTAAAAGACAGACTTTTTACTTGTTCCAGTGGAAGGTAAGCCAAAGTTTAAGGCAACCTGGGTTCGAAACATAGAGTTAGTCACATTCACGAGGCATATTGCAAGCGGTTAGGCACGCTTGCAAACCTTCCCCACGTTAACGAGGGCGTCGACGAGCTTAAGAGATAGAGGTCTATTACAGGCCTAACTTTGGGGCCGAGACTTGGCATGATCCCTTAGCGTGCCAATGTCTGATAAGACCCAGACACTAGCGTTCAGGATGTTGACTAAGAAAAAGATGCGAGTTGAGGCGTCTTTAAGGTTGAACGTAGGATTGAGTCGGGTCTTCGTGGGGCAACGAAGACATGTGTGAGATTCAATTATTTATGTCCAAGTGTTGGTCGGATCATGTGCGGTTGGGTTGAGACCTAGTGTGAGGTCTTGACGTACATCAGGTTGGTTGAATAAGTCGAGGGGTCGGTCGGACGAGAGTTGTCGTGGGTTGGGGATGGTCTTGCAGGTACGTGGGCTAAACTCGGGACAGTACGGTGTGAGACAGCGCGGTGCTTTGCATACTTGCATGGTCAGGTACGGGCAGGGAGACGTCCATGCGCACTGATGGGTTCGTACGAGGGAGCTGTCTAACTAAACAAGACATGGTCGGACATAGGTAGGTTCCGGGCTGAAAGTTCTTCGAACAATGCATATCGATGGATGCGCGCGTGTGTTGGCGTGGCGCTGGCGGGAACGGTTGGAATTTGAATGGTGCATGTGGGCTGCACGTGGACTACATCGAACCTCTATAAATTAATACTAGGTAATTAATAATCTCTCTAAAATAATATTTTCTCCCGGTCCTGACTTGGGCCAATGTAAAAATTGTAAATTTTAATAAAATAATAAGAAATAATTTTTAGAAAGACCCTTTATAAATATATAGTCCCATCAAAATTAGAAATTAATAATCCTCTAAAATTATGAACATAATTAAGGCAATTTAGTAAAGTATGAATAACTTGTTTTTTATTTCTTCATGAAATTCAAATATAAATTGATTTTATCCTTAATTTTCTTCATTGCATTCAAAAGCTCTGGTGTCATACTCTCAAGCTGCAACAAAAAGTTGTGAAGAGTTGTGGCTTCCATTAGTGTTTCCTTCCGTGTGATTGGTTCCAAAGGTATTGAATCATCAACTTCATCCTGAACAGAATTTTCAGTGACTTCTAAGCTTTGGACCTCCAAACATCCATCATGTTCACCAAGTACAAACTACCCTTGCCAAAATTTATATTTGCTAAATTGTTAAAGCACTCTTTAAATTATTAATTATTAATTTATTGATTAATTAATATCTCTTTAAGCTAATAAAATTTTATGGTCCCAACATGATTAATTTATAGAGGTTTTACTGTAGTTGGTTACTAAGTACCACGTGGCCTAGGCGAGATCATTCCTTCATGAAATTCTTTGTCGAATGGGATCAGCGGGATGACACGTGTTCAAATGGTTTTAAGGGACACGAGTATGCTTCGGTTATTGACCATTGGGTTCGGATAAGATATGCAAGAGCGGTTGGCGCCATTCGTTGCTAGGGCTTAGTTGGCATCCAGAAGATGTGGGCACGTGCCAGGAGCAGTTGTGCAGAACTTCCAGGCAGTTAACTAACGGTTGGGGCAGCAAGACCCGAGGCCTTTATAGGATGAGGGAATGAGCGAAATTCGTGATCAAGCGAGTGACTATGAAACACACTCTGAAAGAACTCAGAAAGAGCATTTGTGTGAGAGTGCTTAAACACGAGGGTGCAATAAGTGAGGCAGCCAAATGAGCGTGCTAGGGTGCGAGCGAGGTCTTTGTACTGTATACTAGTGGGCGCGTGAGTTGGTGTACACCAAAGTGTTATAGCAAGTGTGTGTGAGGCCAACATCTATAAGACCGACACATTATATGAGTATGTGTGCCTGCATAGTATGGGTTGAACCATGTATGCGAGTCGAAGGGCATACCATTGTACATTTGTGTGATAATAGTACTTTGGTTAGGTGTGAGCCCGTAATTGTGTGTTTCATTTGTTTGCTTGATAGCTTCCGCATTCATGTAAGAGTGACATGCTTGCATAACCTGGAACGATACTTGTAAGGGCGACCGAACCCTTGGTGGACAGTGAAGGGCTGATTGGTTTTGTTGGAAATCAAACCGCATAGGGTGGGAAGTAGAAGAAAAATTCTAGCCTAAAGCTTGACCCTGTGACACCCTGGACCAATTAGAAGGCCTGGTACAAAGAGCCCATATAAGTCTGATCGACATGGGCCTGACGAGCCTAGGAGTTCGCAGCAGATTAAGGACATTACGAGGACAAGCGCGCAGGGAAATGACGACCAGACGTGCAAGGTCAAGGCTGCAAGCAGGACGACCAGTGAAGCTACGCATCTCTAAAGCTCAGAAGAGGCGACACAGCAGGATGGTTGTAACGCCCTAAAGATTTATAAAGACAATTCCGGACTTATCCATAAATCTTGTTTTAAAATTTCGAAACCATTTATTGATTTATAAAATATTTGGCGTTACTCGAGAACTTTCAAAGTTAAACACATAATCAGCATACAGGAAACAAGAATATTCAACATAATTCAAGTTCCAGGACTAGATTTCAACATATCTAGCAATAGGATTGTCAACATAATCGAAACTGATAATAATAATCCACATGGTTCAAACACTTCAACCAATCCCAAAAGCGATAGAGAACAATAACAATTTCTAATAATCACAAATATCAAAGCATGCGGAAGCAATAAAAAGCATTAATAATGTTTGACCACCCACTCGTCTTCAGTCTCGTCATGCCCAACACGTGCTTAACCTGCATCAATGAAGAGCAGGTGGGGATGAGCACAAATATAAACGAGGTACTCACCACTATGCATAATATATTGGTAAGAATCCTATACTAGAGTCATATGCAAGTACATGGTCAAAAGACATAACACACCACTCTCCTACTCATCACTATACTCATG
Source organism: Striga hermonthica (assembly GCA_902706635.1). Classification (NCBI taxonomy): domain Eukaryota; kingdom Viridiplantae; phylum Streptophyta; class Magnoliopsida; order Lamiales; family Orobanchaceae; genus Striga; species Striga hermonthica. Next base: position 11,974,803 of record CACSLK010023397.1, read on the forward strand.
TGCACACCTATCAAAAGCCGCCAGGGATAAGCCCAAACTTGTCAGCAGGAGTACAGTCGTGCCGAGGTTCAACATCAACGGTCACGGCCCATCGACTAGGCTAAAATGAGTCTACCTTTCACAAGGTTGGAGATCGCCCACCACTAGGCACCGTCTCATGACTCACACATATATTCACAGACATTCAGTATAAAAATCTTACCTCAATTATAACATAGCAAATTTTAGATTAAAACCCACCTGGATACCGAGATATAGCCAAACACAGAGTTGAGGGAAATAAGTAGGCCGAGAACACAGCTCGTCAAAACCTACATTATACAAAATAGTCCTATAAGAGACTATCCCACACACGAACACTTATAACTACACTCATGCGATATCACTCAACCACATAGTTCATAATAGCATGTTTGCACAACGAACTCGCATAGTCTCAGCATTTCCAAAATAACAGGAGTTATAAGCATGCTATTCAGGTGATTCCAAAACCAACGAGTAGCTAACACATATATTCACAACTTTCATGTTGATCACTTAAGCCAAAAATAGCTTTACAACCCAGTTTAAGCATAAAACACTTAGGTGGAGAAATCTGCCAACATAATTATTTACCAAGTTACAACACTTCACTAAAACGACAATAACTCAACTTATAGGACTCCAATTCTTATAAACTTAAAACTTACAGAATCTACACATGGAAATATACAATTGTTATGAAGACAACGTTTTCATACGAATACTTTTGGGTCATCAAAACAGAGCACACATTCAACACTTAACCACAGTCCTGGTTTCATAAAAGCTGGGTGTACATCCCACTTAGAAAAATTATATAAAATCAAATAGAACTCCAAATTGTATGATTCTAACTCTCACAGGCAGCTTACAACATATACTACATTTGTTATGAAGAATACATTTCCATTCAGGCACGTTAAGATCATAAAAAAAAAGGCATGAATTAAGGTCAAAATCTCTGCCCAAGTTTATAAAAACTGCATGTCTGACTGACTTTGAAAATTCATATAAAATCAACCAAAACACTAAATTGTAAGATTTCAACTCCTAATGAAAGCTTATAACATTTACTACATGTTTCATGCAGATCACATTTTCATATAGCCACATTAAGATTATCAAAATCAGCCTAACATCTTAATCTACAAATCTGCCCGGAATTACAGAAACTGCTTGCATGTACAACTTCATAATAAATTCAAACTAACTCCAAATTTCGAAATTCTAAATTTTACTGAACCCTAACTCAAAATACTACAATTATCATGATGAACAATTTTCAGTTTGAGTACATTAAGACACAACAACCGGGTTAAACATCTAGCCTAACATGCTGCCGGGTTTTCTAAAAAAACTGTACGCGCGACATTTTTGTAAAAATCATAACTTATTCGTTTCAAGTTGGAATCACATGAATCCAGAGCTCACGTAAAGACAACAGAACAAGCTACATATCATATCAAGACCAGATTTCCAAAGAACGAGTACTTCAGGGTTATATCAGCAGCGCAACAGAGACCATAAAATCATGCTCTTCAAGAAATCTAAAAGAACTACAACAGATTTATCCTCATAACATAATCACACCAATTAATACTCCAATTCATGATTTAACAGAAATACTAACAGCATTATAATCACATAAGTGAAAGAGGGTTCCACCGTTTAACGGATATATCAAGCATTCACGACAAGACGACATAGAATATCACATACGATTACACCTATATCAATCATAAGGAACCCCTTGAAACAACACATATATAAAAGCGAAAATATTAAATAGCCATCGAGTGTTACCAAACGCTACGGGAGAATGCGTTCGGGTGCTCGAAAGGATGATCGAGGAATCGGGCTGGATTGGCCGTACGTGGGCGTTAGCAAGCTCGACGGCTACACTTCGGCTCGCCCGGTTCGCTGGAGGACTACGCGAGGTTGTTGATTGAGGGGCTGCACATCGGGATGCTCGAACAGCGAAAATAGGGCCTGGCAGCGATAAGACACGCT
>CACSLK010023397.1:11996617-12007729 GCA_902706635.1 Striga hermonthica
TGAGGATAAATTTGTTGTTGTTTTTAGATTTCTTGAAGAGCATGATTTTATGGTCTCTGTTGCGCTGCTGATATACCCCTGAAGTACTCGTTCTTTGGAAATCTGGTCTTGATATGATATGTAGCTTGTTCTGTTATCTTTAAGTGAGCTTTGGATTTATGTGATTCCAACTTAAAACGAATAAGTTATGATTTTTACAAAAATATCGCGTATACAGTTTTTTTAGAAAACCCGGCAGTATGTTAGGCTAGATGTTTAACCCAGTTGCTGTGTCTTAATATTCTCAAACTGAAAAGTGTTCATCATGAGAATTGTAGTATTTTGCATTAGGGTTCAGTTAGATTTGAAATTTCGAAATTTGGATTTAGTTTTAATTTATTATGAATTTTTGAAGTTGTACATGCAGGCAGTTTTTGTAATTGCGGGCAGATTTGTAGATCAAGATGTTAGGCTGATTTTGATAATCTTAATGTAGCTATATGAAAATGTGATCTTCATGAAATATGTAGTAAATGTTATAACCGTTCATTAGGAGTTGAAATCTTATAATTTAGAGTTTTGGTTGATTTTATATAAATTTTCAAAATCAGTCAGACATGCAATTTTTATAAACTTGGGCAGAGATTTTGACCTTAATTCATGCCTTTTTTTTATTGATCTTAACGTGTCTGAATGGAAATGTATTCTTCATGACAAATGTAGTATATGTTGTGAACTGCCTGTGAAAGTTCGAATCATGCAATTTGGAGTTCCATTTGATTTTATATAATTTTTCTAAGTGGGATGTACACCCAGTTTTTATGAAACCAGGACTGTGGTTAAGTGTTGAATGTGTGCTCTGTTTTGATGACCCAAAAGTGTTCGTATGAAAACATTCTCTTCATAACAATTGTATATTTCTATGTGTAGATTTTGTAGGTTTTGAGTTTATAAGATTTGGAGTCCTATAAGTTGAGTTATTGTCATTTTAGTGAAGTGCTGTAACTTGGTAAATAATTATGTTGGCAGATTTCTCGACCTAAGTGTTTTATGCTTAAACTGGGATGTAAAGCTATTTTTGGCTTAAGTGATCAACATGAAAGTTGTGAAGATATGTGTTAGCTACTCGTTGGTTTTGGAATCACCTGAATAGCATGCTTATTGTTGTTATGTAATTGTTAACAACGATTTAAAAGTAGGTTTATTTGATTGTTATTGATGATTTGAACGTGAGACATGCATAAAAAACTCAACAATGGCCCCGGTCCGAGGTGAACCGAGGTGGAAAGCTTCTGTGAGCTGTTTCGTGTTTTGGGATAAAAATTCGGTTCGAGGATCCCCCGTACAAGTAGCGGGAGTTTGCTATTTATAGTAACTTTTTACATATCGGGATTTGTGCACTGCTTTTTTCATAAAGCCAATTTTGACGGGCGGCATTGTCAGTGGGTCCCACTTGATCTCGTGGTTTGTGAAGGTGGCGTGTAGGTTCCTTGTCACCAGCTTAGGAGGTGGTGACCTCGGTTCATAGTGACTTCGGTTCTGGGATGACCTCGGTTGTGAGGATCAGCTCGGTCTTCTATAGCTTGGCCGGTTCAGTAGACGGACCGGGATAATTGTTGGCCATGTCATTGCTGGTAATAATCCATCTAAAACGCAGTTTGAGGCCAATAACTTCGGGTTACCGAGTTGGGTGATAACAGAGAGGCCCCCAGTATCGGCGGGCATACGAAGTGATGTCCGTCGGTACTGCAAAATGAATAGAGATTCCGACTCGGTAATAAGCTGGAAAGTGAAAATGCCCATTCGGACGTGCTCGTACATGTGAAATGACCGGAGTGGATCATACAATCCGGGGTGGAGAACACTTTCCGAAGTAAGGATGCTTGGTGAAATTTCAACAAATTGCTGGCAGTATTAAAGGTAGCTTGAGGGGACGCAACAGTCGGATATTAATTGGGTAGCGTGAAGGGTCGCGTCGTAATGGTATTAAATGAAATAACGGTCAATTTAATAGGGTGCCACGTGTATAGTAGGTTTTTGTCAGATGAAGGGATTACAGCGCTTGAGATTTGGGGTCGCGTCGGTTATACGCGCCCCTAATTGAGAACCCTAACGGTCGAAAATCGGTTATTATAAATAGGGCTCAGAGGATTTCGATGAAAGTTTCCTTACTTTTGCTTTCATTTTCAACTTCTTGTAAACAGTGATCTTGCTATCGAACTTCTCTTACGAAATCGAGTGTCGCTCCTTGTGTGCTATTTGTTTGCAGATTCTTTGGTAAGCTTTGTTGTCAATCTTTTGCTTATTTCTTTATATTATATTTGTCTTTCTATTCGATGACGTCGAAGGGAAAAGGTAAGGCCGTTTCTAGTTCGTCCAGTACGGATTCGGTCCCATTGGAGGTGTATTATGACTCAGAATTAATTGAATTGGCTTTTGAATATCATCGGTGGGATCCGATGTTGGTGAGACATTTGGACATTAAACCGAATGATGAGGACGGCGATTGCGTGCTGGAGGAGAATGTGGCCGATGTCGGAGAACCTCACTGGAGGAGGCCAATGAGGTAGTGGCCTGATCCTGCGGTCGATTTCGAAGGTGAGTCGAGCATTTTGAGGATGTCGATGTGGTGATGCTTCGAGAACAAGTTCGGATTCCACCCTCGGTGAAAATTTTTGCGCCCTACCCCGGGGAGAGAATAACTAGTCCTCCTCCGGGTTGTGTTGGCGTATTTGCTGAGAGCTTGAGGTCGGGATTGCGATTCCCGTTGCCGAATCTGATTACGGAATATCTCCGAAGTTGGGGGCTACCGTTGTGTCAGATTACCCCTAACAGTTGGAAGAAGATAATTGGTTTGATGGTGTTGTTGCACGAACGGGGTGAAGGGTTACCGTCGTGTGATGAAATAAGGAGTATATATGCCTTTAAAAAGAGCCCGAAGAGGAGAGTGGCGGAATCTTCATGCTGTTTTTTTGCCGGAGCAAAACCGCAACACGGTCTTCAGGTCGGTGAGATAATAACCGACATCCTGGAAACCCTCCATGGTTTTCAGGAAGAATGGCTGTGGGTTGGAGGAGAATGGCAATCTGAGAACTTTTTCCATGAACCTCGGATAGACGGGATGACAACTCCGATGAATATTCATTCCGGAGCAAGTGAGTTTATTTTGTTCTTTATTCCTTGTATATTTCTCTAATGTCGGTTTTGTTCTGTTCACAACAGGTTGGAACTTTTACCCTTTGTAGAAAAAGAGACGAAGCAGAAGGAGCCGAACTCAGTCCGAATTTCGGTGGGAAGTTACTTGTGCTAGCTGATCTTGATAAAGACATTCGAGACTATCGAAAACTTGTGGTAGATTCGAAGCTCGAAGCTGCTGGTCTGTCTCCCGGAGTCTCTACCTCTAAATTCGACCCCGGTAAGAGAAATTTGATGCCCTGTGTCTTTAACAATATTTCAATGTACGTGAAATAATTTGTTGATGACTTTGTTTGTCTTATGTCTTGGTGAGTATACTATCCGCTACTCGGGTTTTTAGGTTACCGAACTGTTAAGGACGCCAAAGAATTCAGGCGTCGTTATCCGAATAATGATCTGCAATCAAAGTTTGGTAAGAGCCGAGATTTGCGATTGACTAACGCTATGAGGCGAGATTTAGTCCGTTCTTTGGTGAAGAGGACCGCTGGCTAGAAAACCGCTGGTAAAAAATCGACCGAAGTGGGGGCAAGTGCAACGTCGGCGGCTGTCTCTGAAAGTCCAAAATCTCAGCAAGAGGTTATACCTACCGAGGTGCTGTCAGTTGTGAATGCTTCTGCAATTAATCAAGCTGAGCCCGAGCCAAATGTGATGGGAACCGAGTTGGCCGTGGCTGAGCTGACGCACTCCGAGGTGCCGAGAGAAGAGCCGGAGAAACAATCATCCCCTCTGAAGTCTGTGGAGTCCACACAGCCGGAGAAGAGGAAGAAAAGAAAATTAGTGAAGATGTCTGATGCAGGAGCTTCTTCCGGAGTGGAGAAAAGATCGAAGAAGAAGCACGACTCCGGTCGTAGAGCTGCAGAGAAGAGCGTCGATGGATCTCCCTTGTTCGAAAAATCATTTATGTCGATCGATGACGAAAAGGTTGCAAACGTTAAGGTGCCAAAGGGGGTTGTTGAGGAGTGGTTCACCAATTTTCAGTCAGTCAAAGCTCCTCACATGTCGTCGAGGATTGAGATGCCAGAGAGTGCTAAAAGTGCCGCTCGTGTGCCATTGATGGTGTGGGACCCCAAGTCCGAAGTAGGGGTATCTTCTTTGTCGAGCGTGGACAAATTAAGTTATGCTAAGGCTTGCTTGGGTCGAGCCTTAGTGAGTCTGGTGGCGGCTGAGGATGATCATAGCCGAATTGCGGCACAGTTGGACAAAAAAAAGGATATCATTGTTGCGCGAGATGCCATGATTGTATCTCTGAAGGAAGGGGCAGCTAAAGTTGAGGCCGATTTGATGGAGAAAATGTCTGAACAAATTTCACAACTGGAGGTGGCGCAGGTAGAGATCTCGGCGTTGTCCGAGGAGAAGAAAGCTTTCCAAGCCGAGGTGGCTGAACTTAGGGCGCGCCTGCCTTTGCCAAACAACATTCAAAGTCTTTAGAAGCCAAGGCCGAGGAAGTAGAAGAGAAGCTGTTGAAGGAAAGAGCTGAGCACGATGAGACGCGTAAAGAATGCATCGAGGTTCACGAACTAGTGGGTCGACAACGGGATGCACATCAGGCCGAGATGGCCAAACTTGAAAAAGAGAAGTCATCATACGGTGAGACTATGTATGAGATCGGCTTTCGAGCCGGAAAGGATTCAATTCCCGAGGTGGCAGCTAATCAGGTCGGTGAAGATGCCGAGGTGGAGGCCGCAGACACTGGCGTGAATGATGAGGTAGGCCCCGACCTTGAAATGGAGATGAACACCTGCATTAATCTTCGTTGGGTGGTCGAGCGATATTTTGCCGGCTACTATGATATTGATGAGCTACGCTTCTTCTTGTTCCTCAAACTCGAAAAAATATGGCTTTGATATGGAGAGCAAAGGCATGCATGTGGAGGCGGACGTAGATGAATGGGAGTTTTGCGTGTGGATGCTCCGCCAGGCTGAGGAAATGGCAGCTAACCCTGATTTACCTCCGCTCACCGAAGAAAGGGCAGCTCTTCTCCGACGCGCTTATGTCAACATGATCCTGGAGGGAGAAAAGGAGAAGAGAAAGGAGTTGGCGGATATCTATGTCACGACTCTTGCCGATGTGGAAGTGGAACAAAACTTCGACGATATGACTTCTGACCAAATTCGGAGCACTGTCAAGGCTTATATTGAGGAGAAGGCCAAGTCGACAGACATGGAGGTTGAGATAATTAAAGTTGTCACACTGGCTAAGGGCAAATCTGACGAAGTGCAAGATCCGCATGACGAGCTTGTTCCAGTATCTGATGCGACCATTGACGCTGCGGCTAAGGCAAAAGAGATAGCAGTTTTGGAGCGGCTTCAGAACCAGCTGTCCACTAAGACGGAAGTCGGAGAGGGCAGCGGCATTGGCCGAGATGATGGGGATAAAAATGATGCTGTGTGAAGTTCTCAGAAACTTTATGTTGTTTTTTTTTTAAATTTTTTTTTTTAGTTTATTATGTTTGAAGTATGTAATCGGGGTGTCAGAATGTTGACATCCTTAGTAGGAAATATGTAATCTCGCAATTTCTCGAAGTTATAATATAAATTAAGAATGTTTGCGTGATTTCCATTCCGTTTATTTTGCTGTGCAAAGTCAGCAATTTTCAGACCAAGTGTAATGAACTCGGTGCATACATAAGACTGGCCTTCCAACTCGGATTTATTCATATTCTTTACCGAGTTGTGGACTTTTTTGATAAAAATGAATTCCGAGTTCCACATCGATATGTTTGAATGAATTCGGCTAATAGTGTAAGTCGGTATGCAAACTTATTAAGAATTTGCAGAACTTAACACATTCCGAGCTGTGCATAAGATAAATAGGATTCATCGAACTTCATAGAGTCTGATTATGGGGTGGCCCCAACCGAGTTATTTATTTCGTATTCAGTTGTTAGCAGGACCCGTCAAATCATGTTTGCTGAAGTGACGTGGACAAGCTTCAACCCCAACCAAACTATGCGTGGGATTTGGATGTATTACGGGGTATCAGCGAGACCGAGTGTCACAATGTTTACATCGGTACAAAATATTAATAAAACAGAGTGTCAAAATATTTTACACCGGTGTCGAGCTGTTGCTCGGATTTCAAAAGTGAAAGTCTTCAAACTTTCATTACATCAAAATAGTAGGTTTGGCCCCCTCAAAGTGGCAAAAAGAGGGTCCGTTCAAAAGGAAGGTCGGCTGCCCGACTTCAGACCATTCATTGGTAGAACTTCTTTAGGAATACGGCGTTCCATGGATATTGATGTGGGGTTCCGTCGGGATGGGCAATCCGGTATGCTCCGCGGGGTAAGACCTCGATGATCTGGAAAGGTCCCTCCCACCTCGGTTTAAGTGGACCGGGGTCAGGCCCCATTATTCGTTTGAGGACTAGTTCGCCAACTCGGAATGAACGAGGTTTGAGTTTGGAGTTGATATACATCTCGCTTCTTTGTTTGTAAGCGGCGTTTTTGAGTTCAGCCCGAGTGTGAAGTTCTACGAGCAAATCTAGGTTCGCTTTTATATTGTCCGAGTTGGACTCTTCGGTATAATGTTGAATCCAGTAAGTCGGTGCACCGAGTTCAACTGAAACAATGGCTTCTGAACCGTAGGTGAGCGAAAATGGGGTTTCACCTGTTGACGTCCTCGTAGTTGTTCGATATGCCCATAGGACGTGCGGCAACTCTTCTGGCCAAGCTCCTATGGCAGCATCAAGTCGAATTTTGAGGCCATTCTTTATGAGCTTATTAACAGCTTCAACTTGACCGTTCGATTGTGGATGGTAGGGTGAAGAGAAGAAGTGTTTGATATTGTACTCCTCGCACAGAGATTTAAGCCGCTTGCCTTCGAATTGTCGACCGTTGTCAGTGATAATTGAGTTCGGTACTCCGAAGCGGCGAATGATAGACTTCCATATAAAATCAACAACTTTTTATTCGGTTATCATGGCCAATGGTTCGGCTTCAGCCCATTTAGTAAAGTAGTCAACCGCAACTATGGCAAATCGGACGCCGCCTTTTCCGGTTGGTAGGGGACCGATGAGGTCAATCCCCCATTTGGCGAAAGGCCATGGACTGTAGATCGACTTGAGTATTTCAGAGAATTGATGAATGTTGGGTGCAAAAAGTTGGCACTTTGGACATTTTCGGACCCACGCGGCAGCATCGGTTTTCAAGGTCGGCCAGTAATATCCTTGTCGTAAAATCTTATAAGACAAAGCTTGGGCACCGGGGTGGCTTCCACAAATTCCTTCATGCACTTCTTCAAGAACATATCGCGATTCGGATTCAGTCAAACATTTTAGAAGTGGGACCGAATATCCTCTTTTGAACAAGATTCCGTTGTCCAGAGTGTATCGAGCTGCTCGAATCTGAAGTGCCCGAGCTTCTTTAAGGTCCGGAGTAAGGCCCCAGTTTCCAAGTATTGAATAATAGGATCCATCCAAGTCGGAGAGTTTTGTGATGTTACCGGATCGATGGTTACAACTTCGGAATGGAGGGTCGACGGTTGTTCTTGCTGGCCGACTTAGACATACTCCATGCTCTCCATCCCAGTACTCGAGGCTAGTCGGGACAATGCATCTGCTTGTACATTAAGCATTCGGGGGATGTGTTTGACGTCGACAGAGAACTTCGACAACTTATGTTTCGCCGAGGATAAATAAGGTGTCAGCCGAGGTTCCTTAACTTCATATGAACCATTGATTTGATTAACCAAGAGTTGTGAGTCGGAGAAAACTTTAAGGTGCTTCACGTTCATGGATTCGGCTAAATTCAGTCCAGATAGCAAAGCTTCATATTCGGCTTCGTTATTAGTGGCGGGAAACAGAAATTTAACTGAATGACAGAATAGTCGATTTTCCGGGTTGGCTAAAACTATCCCTGCACCTGGTCGGTTCGCTGTGGAGGACCCGTCGATATAAAGAACCCACAGTTGGTCGTCGTTACACAATCCCACCGCCAGCGTGAATTCGGCAATGAAGTCAGACAGGACTTGTGCTTTGATTGCTGTCCTCGGTTGGTAGTGGATGTCGAACTGTCTAAGTTCGATGGCCCACTTTATCATTCGCCCCGAGGTGTCAGGTCGGTGTAGGACCTGTCGTAGTGGATACGAAGTGCGAACAGTGATGGAATGCTCTTGAAAATAAGGTCGTAATTTTCTAGCGGCAGTGATAAGGGCGAATGCTAGTTTTTCCATAGGAGGATAGTGAAGTTCGACGTCATGAAGGGCCTTGCTGACATAATAAATGGGCGATTGGAGCACTCCTTCTTCGCGTATTAAGACAGCACTAATTGCAGTATCGCTAACTCCGAGGTACAAGAACAGCATTTCCTCTGGGCTTGGCTTCTGTAACGTCGGAGGGGATGAGAGAGTTTCTTTAATGCTGATGAGTGCTTTCTGACATTCCTCAGTCCATTCAAAATGTTTTCCTTTTTTGATTGCTTCGAAAAAAAGGTTTGCAACGATCTGTAGACTTAGAGATGAACCGACTAAGTGCGGCAAGTCGACCAGTTAGGGCCTAAACACCCTTGACCGAGGTCGGGGGAGTTAAATCTTGAATGGCTTTGATCTTGACAGGATTAACCTCAATTCCCCGTTGATTGGCCATGTAACCGAGGAATTTCCGAGACTCGACTCTAAAGGTACATTTTTTTTGGATTTAAGAGCATGGAATAAGACCGAAGAATGTTGAACATCTCCTGAAGATGGGTGACATGGTCGGAGGCATTTACCGACTTCACAAGCATATCGTCTACGTAGACTTCCATGGTATGACCTATCAAATTGGCAAACATTTTGTTGACGAGACGCTGATACGTGGCTCCGGCATTTTTTAATCCGAAGGGCATCATTGTATAGCAGTATAAGCCTCGGGCAGAATAGAACGAGGTGTGTTCTGAGTCCTCAGGATCAATGGGAATTTGATTATAAGTGGAGTAGGCATCCATAAAACTCATTAGCTCGTGTCCCGAGGTAGCATCAACCATGTAGTCTATGTGAGGAAGCGGGTAAATGTCTTTCGGACACGCTTTATTTAGGTCCGAGAAGTCAATGCATAACCTCCAAAGGCCATTGCTTTTCTTGACAAGGACTGGGTTTGAGACCCATGTTTGATACTTGGCTTCTTTGATGAACTTGTTATCTATGAGCTTTTTGACTTCCTCTTCTAGAGCCTTCTGACGGTCTGGCCCCAATTTTTGACGTTTCTGGACAACAGGTTTGACAGTTCGGGTCAAGATTCAGCTTATGGCTAGCAACACCGGGATCGATGCCCTTCATGTCTTTGTGTTTCCAGGCAAAAACATCAGAATTACTTCTAAGAAACGAGATGAGCTCAGACCGGAGAGGTTCTAGAAGATGACTTCCAATGCGTAGTGATTTTTGGCATGTTGGTTCGTCAATATGGATCAACTCCACTTCTTCTCCGGGTTCGGCTCGATCACTTCGACTTTTCTCTTTGAATTGAGTTCTAGGGTCCAATTCATCTTCTTCTGGGATTGGTTCTTTTCCGGGTCGTCTACCTCGGTCCTCAAATAGAGGGTCCGAAGTGACAGGGACAACGACTTCATGACTTAGTTCTTCGAAAATTGTATTGTCCGAAGTGACCGTTGGCAAGGAGTTTCCTTCGTTGATCGGAGTGGCAGAATGGACTTCGGTGGCTGGTATGAAAGTGATAAGTTCTCGAGCTTCTCTTTGATCTCCATAATGTGTCCCTTCACCACGTGTTGTCGGGAATTTAAGTGCATAATGAAAAATGGAAACCGCGGCTTGGAGTTTATACAGAGCAGTTCTTCCGATGATCGCGTTATACTCGTTGTTGATGTCAAGAATTTTAAAGGCCTCCATAACAAGCTTGGTTACATGTTCGGGCATACCAAATCTGACAGGCAAAGTGATTTCGCCGATGGGCTTCGAGATGCTTCCGTTAAACCCCTGTATTTGATCATTACAAGGTCGGATATCCGCTGGGTCAAGACCAATTTTGTCAATAGCTTTTAGCATTAAAATGCTTGAGTAGGCCCCAGTATCAACCATGACACGGTGAACCGGGATCCCACATATTGGAACGGTGATGACGAGTGCGTCAGAATGAGGGTGAGCAAAATGGTTTGCATCCTCCATGTTGAAAGTAATGGGGCAGTTCCAGGCATTGAGAACGTCTCGTAGATCCGTGGTGAAAACATGCTTACCCGAATTATAGGCTTGCCGAGCATAGGCTTTGATTTGTCGACGGGATGAGGTACCTCGGGAATTATTAGTATTCACTCTGTGGACTGTTATTTGCATCACTGGGAGATCGGTTTCGTTTAAGTCCTCGGGAACTTTCGGATAATTCCATGTTAAGTGTCTCCGAGGTGAACATGAACACTTTTTTTTCTCCTTGTCGAATTCGCTTTGGCGCAACACCTCGGTCTTCATCCTCATCTTCATCATAGGATTCAATTTGACGTCTTGGCCCCTGTTTCTGGGCATCAGAATTGTGATAAAACTTCCGGAGTTGCGGATGACCGATTAAACGTAAAAGGGCAGCCAAAAGACATAGGCATTCATTAGTGTTGCGCCCCGGTGATTTATGATAGTCACAATATCGAGATTTGTCCAACTTGTCCTCAGGCATCCGAAGTGGTTTGGGATCGGGCAGAATGCCCTTTCCTTTAATCTCTTCATAGATTTGGCAGCCCCCGTTGAATACACGGTTTGATAACCGTATTTCACGTCGGTAGCGTACTGTTTCCGAGCTGCCCTGATTTCGAGATCGTTGGCGTCTCCTCGAGGGTAACCTCAAAATTGAGCCTTGTTTTGTTTATCAAATGACTTGTTTTTCTTCTTGTCGTCGGTTCACGACTTGGATGGCTTCGGATTGAAATTAAAATCGGGGACTGACATCGCTTCTTCGGCAATGATATGTTGCTGGGCACGGGCAAGGAATTCCTGGAAGGTGTTTGGCTTATTCTGACATAATGTC
>CACSLK010023397.1:12020660-12033061 GCA_902706635.1 Striga hermonthica
ATTATATCAAGTGATGGGTCGAAATAAATTATATCCAAGGCCTCCATTATAGGTTAGTCAGTGAAGTGATTTAATTCGAGCCCAAAGGACGTTTTATTTCACAGTTCACGAGGACGAATGTCCTTCGGGATGGTTATGGTGAGCTATTTCAAAAGCGTACAGGTCACCCAAAGGTGGACGTATAATTTTGGTAGTAAACTTAGTACCAACTAATGGGTTACAGTTAAAGTGCAAATAGTTACGATAGTCCCAAAGGATAAGGTCGTTTTTATTCTTTTATAAGTTAATTGCACTGGCCAAAAGATGAAACCGACTATTAGTTAAGTATTGCTCGGCAGTATGTTAAGCTAATGGGATTTATCCCTCCTCTTGCGAATGTTTGAACCGTAGATGTCCACACTCCGTGGCCTGCGGGGATTCAGTGTTTTGAGTTGTTGGTAAATTTATTTGAATATTGTTACATGGGATCAATGTTTGATGTTTAAATTCAAAACTACTTGACTGAGAAAAGAGTATATTTACATGATTCCAGGAATTCAAAATGTCTTTCAATCCGTTGTCCGTAATTCTAAAATAAAAACAAACTTGTTGGTCCCAATTATATTGACTGGAAAAGGAACATGGATATTGTGTTAACTGCTGAGGGGTACAAATTTTCTATTGTTGAGGCTTGTCCGGATGTGCCTGCTCACAATGCACCAGACCAAGAGAAAGAGACGTATGCTCGGTGGAAAAAGGCCGATGAGATGGCGAAGTGTTACATCCTGACATCATTGTCAAATGTACTTCAACATCAGCATCAGCCTATGGACTCTGCAGCAGATATGCTCCTCAATGTCAAGGAGTTATTTTGCCATCAGTCGCGGGCTGCCCAACAAGAGGCCATGAGGGTTCTGATGAATGCGCGAGGGCACTCCCGTAAGGGAACATGTTCTTGCTATGATGGCCCAGCTGAACGAGCTGGAGTTTCTTCGGGCTTTTATTGACGGGGAAACCCAGGTCGATATAGTGCTCCAGTCTTTGTCGAAGAGCTTCGAGCAATTCCAGTTGAATTACAACATGAATAAGATGTTGATGACTCTTCTGGAACTTGTTTATGAACTTCAGTCGGCAGAGGGCCTGTTTTGCCAGAAAAACCAAGCTATGGTGGCCCAGCAGGGAGAAGCTTCCAATTATAAGGCTCCTAAGGGCAGGAAGAGGAACAAGTCCGCAGGAAAGGGCAAAGCGGTCATGAATGATGCACAACCTCGACAGAAAGTGAAGAAGCCGAAAGGCAAGTGCCACAAATGCCAGCAGAAAGGACACTGGAAGGCAGATTGCCCTCTTCTCAAGAAGTTCGACAAAGGTATATCTTTTTCTTTAGTCGTTAAAACATGTTTAGCGGTGTTATCTACCAGTACCTGGTGTGTAGATGCAGAAGCCACTGATCATGTCTGCAATTCAATGCAGGGGTTCCAGGAAACCAAGCGACTTAGAAAAAGAGAAGTTACCATCTACTTGGACAATGCTAGTAGAGCGTCAGCAGTTACAGTGGGAGACGTCTATTTAGATTTTGGCTTAGATAGGTTTCTAGTTTTGAAAGATTGTCTTTATGTTCCTAGTTTTAGAAAGAATTTGATTTCAGTTTCTAAGTTGTTTATGAACAGTTTTTCTGCTACTTTTGATAATAAAGTTGTTATTCGTTTTGGAAAAAGGTTCATTTGTTCTAGTTCATTAGTTGACAATCTATATATTCTGGAATCTAAGTCATCTCCACTGCAACAGAAACAATTACTTAATCCATTATCTAATCTAAATAAGAGAAAGGAACCTTCCAAAATGAACAAAACATATCTTTGGCATCTAAGACTTGTTCATATTAACCTTAGGAGGATTCAAAGGTTGGTAGCAGACGGGCCCTTTGGGTAGTTAGAAGTCGAGGCTTTTCCAACTTATGAGTCTTGCCTGGAAGGTAAAATGACTAAGAGGGTTTTTAGTTCAAAGGGGCATAGAGTCGAAGATGTGTCAGGGCTAGTTCATTCCGATCTATGTGGTCCTATGAGTGTTCAAGAGAGAGGAGGTTTCGAGTACTTCATTACGTTTATCGATGATTACTCGAGATATGGGTACATTTTCCTTCTGCACCGCAAGTCTGAATGCTTTGAGAAGTTCTTGGAGTATAAGGCAGTTGTGGAGAAGTAGTTAGGAAAAAGTATCAAGTCACTACGATCAGATCTTGGTGGCGAATATCTCTCAAATGATTTTAGGAACTACTTGACGGATAATGGGATTACGTCCCAGCTGACTGTGCCTGGCACGCCTTAGCAGAATGGCGTAGCAGAACGGAGGAATAGGACTCTTATGGAAATGGTTAGGGCAATGATGAGTTATTGTATGTTACCAAATTCGTTTTGGGGATACGCCCTAAAAACAACGGTGTACATTCTTAATAGAGTACCTTCTAAATCAGTATCGTCTACACCATTGGAGTTGTGGTCTAGGCATAAGCCCAGTCTAAGGTGTCTCAAGATTTGGGGTAGTCCAGCACACGTGCTGAGAACCGATACTGATAAGTTGGACCCAAGAACAGAAGTAAGGCTGTTTGTGGGATATCTTAAGGAAACGAAAGGTAGTCCATTTTATAGTCCCGAGGACCATAAAGTGATTGTTAGCACGAATGCTAGGTTCTTGAAAGAAGACTATGCCTTAGATCATAAGCCCAATAGTCGACATGTCCTCGAGGAGTTAAGGGGAATGAGTATTTCAATACCGAGTGCGCTTGATGTTACACCACAAAGTATTGCAACACGTATCGCTAATGATGCACCTAGCATGTAGTACCTCTTCGTAGTGGGAGGGTTGTCTGAAAGCCCGAATGGTTCATGGGTCTGGGAGAGTCTTCTGAGGCCGTCCCGGACGTTCTTGAATCCGACCCATGGACATACAATAAGGCACTCTAAGATTGGGACGCAGAGTCTTAGCAAAAGGCGATGAAATCTGAAATAGGATCAATGGACTCTAATCAGGTCTGGGATCTTGTAGAGCCACCCAGTGGCATTCGTGCCATTGGATGCAAGTGGGTCTATAAGAGAAAGAGAGGAGCAGATGGGAAGGTAGACACCTTCAAAGCTAGGCTTGTTGCAAAAGGGTACACTCAGAAAGAAGGGATCGATTATGAGGAAACCTTTTCGCCGGTAGCCATGCTCAAGTCCATCAGGAATCTCTTGGCTGTAGCTGCTCATATATATTATGAGATTTGGCAAATGGAAGTTAAGACCACTTTCCTTAACGGGAATTTGGACGAGGACATCTATATGCAACAACCAGAAGGATTCATTGCAAAGGGCCAAGAGCATATGGTCTACAAGCTGAATAGGACCATTTATGGGCTGAAGCAAGCTTCGAGGTCTTGAACATCCGTTTTGACGAGGTTGTCCAATTGTATGGATTTATCCAATGTCTGGATGAGCACTGTGTGTACAAGAAAAGTGATAGAAATGTGGGGGTGTTTTTAGTGCTGTACGTGGATGATATTCTTCTCATTGGAAACAGTGTGAAGATGTTATCAGACGTAAAGGTATGGTTATCCAAGCAGTTTGATATGAAGGATTTGGGAGAAGTAGGACATGTTCTCGGAATCAAGGTCGATCGGGACCGAGAGAAGAGAAAGTTGTGCCTATCCCAGTCCACATACATGCACACTGTCCTAAAGCGTTTCAACATGCAGGATTCCAAGAAAGGGGATTTACCCTTTCGGCATGGAACATGTCTATCTAAGAAGATGTTTCCGAAGACACCTCAAGAGGTAGAGGACATGAAGGCAGTCCCTTATGCATCGGCAGTAGGAAGCCTCATGTATGCGATGTTGTGCACGTGATATGATATTTCTTAGGCCGTGGGCATGGTAGCAAGATATCAGAGTAATCCAGGATCGGAACTGTAACGCACCGTTTATTTAAGAATTATTTAGAATTGTTTATTTTATTTATTATTATTATTATTATTATTATTATTATTATTATTATTATTGTTATTATTGTTATTGTTGTTCATGTTATTTGTTTAAATTACTACTAATTGTCTAATTGTTATTAATTTGTCGATTATTAATAAATGATTATTGTGTGTATTTATATATATAATATCCAGTTATTTTTATTTTCACGTTTTGTTAGAATTTATTCGAGACCAATAATTGGCCGTTTTCGCATCTAATTCTATAGCTCCTTTAAGCTATTTCGTTCAGCCCAAACCGAACTTATATTTTTTTGGCCCAATTGCGATAGAATCTCGGCCCACTTAAAAACCTATTTCACGCTTGTCCCCTTTCATCGTCAAACGGACCTCTATCTTTGTCTCGCAAAACACCACAGACCCTAACACATTTATCTCTCCCGCTTGCTCTCGTCGTTGAAGCAGAAAGAAGAAATCGCTCGAGTTCCCTCCACCAACTGCCCTTCTTCGCCCATCGTGACTGTCCTGCGCCACCCCGAGTAGCATCGTCGATCGCTGCCCACGGCGAGGACACATGCGACCAGAAGCCCGACGATCACCCCAGTTCGCGATTGTTCCCGCGGCCACTGTCGCGCTCGCATCAGCTCGCTATTGCAGCACCGCCGTGAAATGGGAACCCTGTCGGACAATCACTGGTCGATCTCAGCCGCCCATCCCCTCCGTCAGGGTTCAGAAAGAGTGGCGAGTAGCGATTCCGCGAACAGAGTAGCAGAGGAGACCCGCAACCCGATTTTCACGTCACTCTTGATCGAGTTTCAGAAGCAAGGCCAAAAAGGCAGCGGAGAACTGGACCTTTCATGGTGGGGTGGTTCGGACTGAAATGGAGTCACTCAGGTGCGGTTCGGACTGAAATGGAGTTACTCGGGTGCTGCTCCGGCTGAAACGAGTTCACGGCTAAAGCGAAGGGAGTTCCGACGACCACCCGAGGCTGAGAACGTATGGATGTCTAGGTTGCAACGAGTCGTGTCTTCCCGGGGCTGCAAGTAGCCATGTTCGGGCCTCAATCCGATTTTTCTCATGTTCGTGAGATGTTGGCCAAGAAACCCTCAACAAGAAGCCACCGGGAGTTCTCCTCGCATAGTAGCAACCTTCCAGCAACGGTAACATGAGAAAGCCGAGGTCGGCCTTAACGTCTTAGGTTCTTCAATTTCAGTTTTCCGACCCGCTCTCGTTTAGACCCCGAAGGAGCTATACTGCTGATCATCCTCTTTCTTTTATCAAGTATTTTGAAGGATTAAATAGGCTAAGGGTTCATGCGATTATAGTTTGTATTAATCGTTGGAAATCCATGAGTATGGTGTGATATTATTGACGTGGGATTCTCGGTTAAGGCTCGTGGCTGAGTGTAATGCTGCCCTATTGCCTCTGTAATTCATTATTTTTCAAACTAAAAAGGGTTGAGATAATTGGTTTTAAGTCATTATAAAATCGAAATATTATTTGCTTGTTCGGAGCCTTGTCGGGCTTCGAAATTTTTATGTTAAGAGAGCTAAAAGTTGCTGTGTTTTTCCTGAGTATTAGCATCCCGTAAACATGTTCATAATCATGGTAATGTCGAGTTTTTATGGTGCCTTAAAGTTGTTGACAAAATTGGATCTTAATCGTCTAAAACGAGCCTCTTTTGTTTTCAAAAAACGAGTTGTTTATATGCTGCATCTCTGCTGAATTTTTTTTGAGGTTAGGACCTTTGATGTGAGGTGTTTTATACCTGGTATAATAAGGTTTAAGTGTCGTGAGATATGTTTAAAATTTAGGTTCAAAAACCTTAGGAATAATTTTTATAAAATGAGAGTTTTGTGGTTTTAAGCCGAGGCTAAATTTTATACTTTAAAGAGTATTTTCAAATTCTTTTTTTTTTTATTTTATAAGTCCGAGTCGAGAATCCTAACATCTAATAAATAGAACAAAAGATTTTATAAGTCATGAACCTTAAGCTAGGATGTAACGCCCCGTATTTTATTAATAAAGGAAAATACTAGCTTTTAGTTTTAAGCTAGCCTTTGTTAATAAATAATCATGTTCATGCTCAAGTTCAGGTTAGTCAGTCAGTTATATTCTAAGTTCGACTATTAGTCGATAAGTTATTCGATTTGCTTATTTAAGTAACCGAATAAGTTTCCAATTTAATTCCGATTCGTTTATTTAATTAATGAGTCCGGAATTAAATATATAGTCAGGAATATCCCGTCACGTTAATCATGTGTTTAATTCCGATATAATAATATTGTCAAGTATTATTGTCGGAATTAATTATTTTCAGTCGAGATTACCGAAATTTATTTTCGACGTACCGTATACGTTCGGAATAATTTTGGTAATTAAGCATTATGTTTAATTAAATAATTAAACATAAGTAAGTGATTAATTCCTAATTAATCACATTAGCTAAGGTTAAGTTGTATGGAATTTTTATTCCAAATTCCTAAAAGCCGTAAGTAAATGTGTAATTGGCTCCACATTTCTTTCACCTTTCCTAAGGGTTAAGGAACAAATTCTCATCCATATTAAACATTGTGTACGTGTCTAACTAAGAGAATGATTGATGAGGATTAGTCATCTCAACATATCTAAATTGGAAGCAAGTGTTTAGCTAGCAAAGGGCCATGTCTAACCTACAACTCCCCAAAGTCACCACGGCCCTAGTATATAAGTGTGAGTTTGGACGAAAATTTTCTAACCTTCTTACGCATATATGCAGCCTTTTAGTCCTAAATTCAGCAGCAAGTATCCCAACATATTATCTTAAGTCTTCCATAGCACAAAGCACGGCAAGTTCAAGCAAACACACGGGCGCACACGCGAGGACTAACGGAGGTCGCGATCGGTTTGTAAATTCCGATGAGCATTTAAGAAGGTATCGTTATCCTCATCTTATAATCATATTAGTAAGGCCATAATAAGGTTAAGTGTTCGAGTTATATTCAGAAATTGAGAGGAAATTCATGCTACATTCGGTTAGGTCATATTTAAGACAAAACCGAATTACTTCCATTTTATTCCCGCAAGTCCCGAGTGTTTATTGTTTCTTCAGCCCTTATTAAGTGTATCATGTTCAGTCAAGTGGGAATTGTTGAGTAAAATGGAGGTTCGGTCGAGAATTTGGCTTCAAGCCAAGGACCCCACGTGGTGTGCGCGTCACGGCCGTACCGTGTTATCTTTCATTATGGTCAAGTTTGTTCGAGCAATTAATGTTCAAATGATCAAGTTAGGTCATTTTATGTTCAATTGGCTCATGTTGTTCGAGAAGTTTTCATGTTTGATGAAGAATTGTCCATAAGCCGTAAGCCTCGCACATAGCGAGCGCACCACGGCCATGTATTTGGTCCGTTGAACAAGTTCAGCATTTTTCATAAAAATTCAGTATATTGGTCATGTTAAGTCAGGTGATGTTGTTTTATGTTAAGATTGTCGGGAAACAATGCCGGACGGCCGGCAAGGGTCGGCCGCGGGCCGTGCTGTCTGCACGTAGCGGCAGCGCCCAGCAGTGCCTACGCCCGCGCACATAGCGCGGGGCAGTGCTCTGGCCGATGTTGCGCTGCGCACGATGCACGCATGCATCTCGCCACTCAGCTACGAGTCCAGTGTACGCCGGACGTACTCAGCACGCCCGACAGCGTGCCTTATGTGCTCAGCAGGTCTCGGTGTTGGCCGGTAGCACGCCGAACGTCCCGTCAGTTCAGTACGCGCAACTCGCGCACCAGCCACCTGCCGACAGCGCACAGCAGCGCCCGGCAGTACTTGTCCATGCCCGTGCTGTCGCCAGCGTTCGCGGCAGTAGCCAGACGGGTCCAGCAAGTACCCAGTGCATGCCAACCGTGGTCAGGTGCACGCAGCACTCTCGGCCACGGCCATGGCAGGCAGGCCGCGACGGCCGTGCCCGCACCCATTCAGCCAGCAGTCGCACCACGGCCATGGCAAGGCCGTGGGCCGAGCCAGCCACCAGCCGACCGGTCCGAGCAGACCGGCGGTTCGGTCGGACCGGTTCAGACCGATTAATACCGGTTTGACCAACATAATGTTATTTTAGCACCGGTTCACATTTTAAGTGCCATTTCAGTTAAATTTCCGGGATTATTTCAGTTCAGTAAGTTCATGTACAATCAGTTCATGTCAGTTCAGTTCTGGTTATTCCGGTTAAGTTTAAATATCATGTCAGGTTCAGTAGAGCATCTTAACGAAATTAATCAGTTAAGTTAATGATCTGAGCATAGTCATTAGTAATTGTTTATATTATTTTCAGTTTGATCAGGCATCAGCACTACCGTTCAGTTCAGCAGTTCAGGTGGGGACTCAGACTACGTACTACATTGATTATAATTACGTTACCATGTTTGAGGTATGTATTTCATGTGAGGTATCCGCTCGGAATGGTCGCCGGTCCATTCTGGATTCTAGTGGCCCTAGTCTTCCCACTAGAGTGTGCACATGGTGTTCGACATTAGTTTTTGCCGGCAGATGAGGTAACGGTCAGGTTCACGTTGCGTGACGATATCAGATTCATGTTCATGTTATTACCGGCTTTATGTTGAGGTTATGTATATGCCGATATCATGATGTTGTTATTATTTTAAATGTTTACATTAGTATGAGTTTCCACGGAGCACAGTGCCATAGTGCTCATTTCCCATTGTTATCATGTTTTTCAGGTCAGGACGTCGGGCCGGGAGTGTGAGATGACGATGGCTTCAAGACTTTCATGTTTTGATTGTATATATGTATTATTACGATTCACGCTTCCGCTGATATCGGTTTTTGATGAACTTGTGTTTTGACCGGATTTTGGAAAACATTATGCTTTCAGTATCAGTATGATTTTATTAAAAATTAAAATAACAGTTTTCCAACTTAAGTCACGTTTTTAAGGTAGCACCCCGAATCAGCTTTCGCAAAGTAAAAGGTTTTATTTTAAAAGACTTTGCGAAATTTTCGCACTCTGATTTTACGATAAGGTGGGGTGTTACAATTGGTATCAGAGCACGTTTTTGCGTCTCTGACAAGTTTTTCAGTCAGTAATTTTTTAGAAAAACCTGAACCGTCATGCTCACGCCCCGCCGACGACAGGTAAGTGCTGATTTATGTTTTCAGTTATAAACATATTACTTTGTCTATGCTCAGAATTATGGATCAGGACCTTAGTTAAGATGCTCGAATCAGGATCGGACTTTAGAATTCAGGACTTTCAGATTTGACTCTAGAATTCAGGGCATTCAGATATGACTCTAGAAATTAATATCTTCCGATATGACTCTAGAGTTCCTCAGGATTCATGTCAGTATTTATCGGCCATTTTAGGCAACTCGTCAAGAGATTTGTGTGCCTAAGTGATCAGCCAGAATATTATCACGTGTTCAATAATGTTGAACTTTCTCAATGTTCAGATGTCGCCCCGTAGGGAACCCGATTACCCGACTCTTACTCAGGCCACAGTAGTCGCACAGTTCTGCGACTATCATGTTGAAAAATTCTCCGGGCAGGGAGATCCCCGTATCGTGGGCGAGTAGATTTAGAACCTTAGAAAGGGATTAAGTTTGAGAACTCTAGATTCAATTCTAGATTTACTCAAGTCAAGTTAGCAACTTGTCAGGAGATTTGTAAGCACTTGTGCTAAAAAAATCTTAATAATCATGTTTCTCAGATATTTCTATCGAAAATTACCGTTTTGCCAATTAGTTGGCAGATTCCAGGGAGAAATTCCTTGAGTTAGATCAGGGAATAGACTCAAATTTCCTAAGTCAGATCAGTAAATCATGTTCAAGGCTAAAATTTTCATGTTAAAGGTTGTTATAATTCTCAAGTCATTGTTAAGGTAACGGTTTCCAGTGTATAAGAGCCAATAGTCCGGGTTACCATGGAGGCTTGAAATAATAGCCATTCAGCCGGGTAGACCATGGAGGCTTGAAGCTGAAACTGGAGCAGTATGATTTCATGTAATAACAACCTTTCAAATCAGTCATGTCAGATATTTTATTAGTTATGATATTTCAAGTTATGATTTTCAGAGATCAAGATTAGCTAATTACCTTGTACTTGCGGGACCAGTTGATACTGGAGCAGCCCTATACAGTACAGAGTTATAAATTCATGTTCACGATTTACAGTTTATGTACATGATGTAAGGTCGATGTATAATAGTTGTTCAGCCGGGTTAAATGTGGCGGTCTGATATACAGACCATTAGTCTAAATTTACCTGGAAACTTGAAGTCGCACCTTACCAAGTCAAGTAAGTCAGTAAATATCACGTTTTCAATCCCGAAGCGACTATTTATTTGTCTCGGGAAGTTTTCAGAGTTCAGACAAAGAAGATTCAGACATGTAAGATTCAAGTCATGGTCATTCAGTTATATGAATATTCAGGCCAGTCATGTTAAGATCGAGGATAGTCTGTCTAATAAGACAAGACTTATCCATCATTTTCAGTATATCAGCGCCTCGAGTCTCAAATTCTGAAGAATCTGAGAAATCGGGGGAGATATTCATTCATGATGGACTTCTTCTTGAGGTTAAGTTTAACCTCGGAGGGAGTAAACAGTTGCAGGTACCACAGGTTGACATACGCCGCGACAAAGAAGGGCCAATCGACAGCAATGGATCGTGCCATGATGACAAACCGACGCCTTCCATTTAAAGATGTCATGCTTGAGTCTCAGTACACTAAGAGATTATAAAGAGTTAGTATTAATGTACATTGAGGTTACTAGCTTGAGGTATAAATGCGATCAGATTATGTCGACGACGCAGGTGCAATGTTCGCCAGGTGCTGTACGCAGGCGTGCCGCACTCACTTGATGAGGAGCAGGTGTGCCGCATTACAACGTGCCACAAACGATGTGCCGCGTTGTCGAGCAGACATTCACGAAAGGTAATAACCAATACAGCTAGTTATCCTCATTTGTGCATATGTGAAGCTCTGGAATCTTCCGTGTGTACCTGCGACAGGAGTTTTCACCACCAGCATTCAGATTGGAGATCAGCCAGCAGCCAGGAGATGATGACCAATACGTTTCAGAGTTTCGTTTTGAGATTATGTCTTATCAGTGAAACACTTTCTTTCAGAAAAGTGTCCATTTTCAGTCAGGAGTATTCTACAATTCACTTAATTGTGAATTGATGTATCTTCAGTTCAGATCAAGTCTCTTATTCAGTATTAAATTACTGGATTCTCAAGTCATGTAATCAGTAAGTATAAGCTTTAAGTTAAGCTTGTACATTCCAGTTTTAGTATTTCCGAGGACGGAAATATTTTAAGGGGGGTGGATTGTAACGCCCCGTATTTTATTAATAAAGGAAAATACTAGCTTTTAGTTTTAAGCTAGCCTTTGTTAATAAATAATCATGTTCATGCTCAAGTTCAGGTTAGTCAGTCAGTTATATTCTAAGTTCGACTATTAGTCGATAAGTTATTCGATTTGCTTATTTAAGTAACCGAATAAGTTTCCAATTTAATTTCGATTCGTTTATTTAATTAATGAGTCTGGAATTAATTATATAGTCAGGAATATCCCGTCACGTTAATCATGTGTTTAATTCCGATATAATAATATTGTCAAGTATTATTGTCGGCATTAATTATTTTCAGTCGAGATTACCGAAATTTATTTTCGACGTACCGTTTACGTTCGGAATAATTTTGGTAATTAAGCATTATGTTTAATTAAATAATTAAACATAAGTAAGTGATTAATTCCTAATTAATCACATTAGCTACGGTTAAGTTGTATGGAATTTTTATTCCAACTTCCTAAAAGCCGTAAGTAAATGTGTAATTGGCTCCACATTTCTTTCACCTTTCCTAAGGGTTAAGGAACAAATTCTCATCCATATTAAACATTGTGTACGTGTCTAACTAAGAGAATGATTGATGAGGATTAGTCATCTCAACATATCTAAAATGGAAGCAAGTGTTTAGCTAGCAAAGGGCCACGTCTAACCTACAACTCCCCAAAGTCACCACGGCCCTAGTATATAAGTGTGAGTTTGGACGAAAATTTTCCATCCTTCTTACGCATATATGCAGCCTTTTAGTCCTAAATTCAGCAGCAAGTATCCCAACAAATTATCTTAAGTCTTCCATAGCACAAAGCACGGCAAGTTCAAGAAAACACACGGGCGCACACGCGAGGACTAACGGAGGTCGCGATCGGTTTGTAAATTCCGACGAGCATTTAAGAAGGTATCGTTATCCTCATCTTATAATCATGTTAGTAAGGCCATAATAAGGTTAAGTGTTCGAGTTATATTCAGAAATTGTGAGGAAATTCATGCTACATTCGATTAGGTCATATTTAAGACAAAACTGAATTACTTCCATTTTATTCCCGCAAGTCCCGAGTGTTTATTGTTTCTTCAGCCCTTATTAAGTGTATCATGTTCAGTCAAGTGGGAATTGTTGAGTAAAATGGAGGTTCG
>CACSLK010023397.1:12067054-12083166 GCA_902706635.1 Striga hermonthica
GAGAGAGAGAGAGAGATGGCGGGTGGGGCTGACGGGGCGTGGGGCGCAGTTCTCCGGACTCGGGCCGTGGTTTCTTGTTAAATATTCGAACAATTAAAACGAGACGGATATATATATATATATGTATATATAACACAATAATTATTAATATATAATAATCATATATAATACACACAAATAATTTTTTTTTAATATTAATAATACGCATTTAACATTTAATAACAATTAGGCATTTAGCAAAACAATATTAACAATAAGAATAATAACATCAATTATCAATTAGGCAATTAGACACTAAATATAAATAATAATAATAATAATAATAATAATAATAATAATAATAATAATAATAATAATAATAATAATAATAATAATAATAATAATGATAATAATAACAATAAGCAAAATAAATAATCTCGAATAATCTATAATCGAACGGGGCATTACAGCGTCTTCAAATTCAAAAATAAGCCTAATTTTTCAGATTCATAATTTTATAAATCGGGTTTGCTCGGAATACGAAACGACACATAACGGCTCGAAAACAACCAAACGACATGTCGACTACGGCAAGGCTCCAAACAATAAAACGGGACTTTGAAATTAAACGAATTTATCACAGCAACAGTTCCGAGACATTGTAAAATTTTTGTAAATCATATATATTCAGAGTTTCGAAATATTAGAAGAACCAGGTTCGAGCAACATGTATCCGGCCTGAACGGAATACATACACGAATGATAAATATGATAACGACCTGGAAAAATTCAACAAGACTCCGCATACAAACAATTTAATCACAGTAATATGGTTAGGTATTTCACAACAAGAGAGTTCTGAAAATACACGACAAATTCACAATCATAATTCGAAGAACACAACAATTATGCGAGCCGATAACCAACGAATAAATGAGCAAGATATAATCAACAGATTATAAAAAAACACGCACGAATAACAGAAGAAGGTTCGAAATAATTTACCCGTCTTCGGAAATATCGGAAAGACACGTCAGACAAACGAACCTCGAAAACTCGAACGGTAAGGTATTCTGAAAAATGACTAACAGAGATGGACACCAATGGTCTGAGGTTTAGCTGGAGAAAGGCAAACAGCTGGCACTCTGTTCGAGGAAACAAACTAAAGCTTATGGTGGCTGAAGATTCTCGAAACGGATGACGGCGACATGACGTGGCTGCTAATATAAGACGCCGACGAAGATGGTTGAGGTTCGCCGAAGATGATGGTGGTCCATCGAAATTCAGGTACGCGATCCCCTTTTTTTTATCTGATACGAGAGAGACGATGGAATGCTGAGAGATGGAAATACCGATGCTATCTGATGAAGGAGAACGAGTCTTATGTAGAGAAGAGCGAGATGTGCGAACGTGCGGGGCAACTCACCCAAAAGAATCGCGAACGGATTTTTGAAGGAAGGAAAGTCGTTGAGAGAAGAAAAGAAACTTTATCTGCTCACTATATATTCATGTGAGTGGTACAAAAATGGCCCAAATATTTTAACTCCAAATAGGCCAACATATACTTACCAAGTTGGGCTAAAATTTAAAACAAAAGATTGAGCCATAAAAATAACTCAAAGGGTTTGAATTAAATTCCAATTGGGCCGAGAATAAAAATCGAGTAATATCGAACGAATAACCGATTGACGACGAACAATTAGTAGATTATACGACTCATTAGATTAACTAGACAAGAGGGTCTAATTAATTAATATAAATCTAAATAATTATTGTCGAGCAATAATACAATATAGACAACTAATATGAATAATAATAATAACTAGTACAACGCCCGTGTAATACACGGGTGCTTGCTAATTTTCTTCTTAAAATCTAAAATTAATGAACAAAGTAGTTGAAAATTTAAATACCTTTTATAAATATTTATATTATTATATATCTAGTATGACACTTTTTATTTGTGCGACATACTTGTGTTATATTATAATAATTTTTTTAGCTTACAGCATATAACTACATTAAACATAAATATATCAATTGAGAAATAATTTAATTTTTCTAATGAATTTTAATAAATAGTATTATTTTTATTATTATAAAAATAAATATAATTTATTTATTTCATATATACAATATGGATGTCAAATCGAAGATCATCAAAAGATGATTAATTTGATATATTATACATGTAAAATCGATTACAAGTAAACAAGTTATCAACATTTAAAGTACATTTAGAATTCAATAGAAGGAAACAAATCAAAAGTCAGGGATATATTAGTCACTTAATGTCCCACTATGTAAAATTACAAAGAATTAAAGGGTTATATTAGTACAAGTGATATTAAAATACCTAAGTTAGCTAAATAATATTTATGGAATGTTCGAACCTAGATTATTAATTATTAATATATAAATATTATTTGTCCAAACATAATCATGAAGCATGGTTCTTCGCCAAGTAGGATTCCGAAGCACCATAATCAGCCACGTAGGCTCAGCGCATTCGGGAATTATGTATAGGGAAGATAATGCAAGTTTAATAATTCAAAAAATCCAATAAACAAATGGGGCTTCACCTTCTACCCTTCTTAAAGAAAATTTTGTCCTCAGAATTGCTAACACAAACCTATACATGATACTATCGAGAAAAGAAGAGAAATATCAAAACATGAACCTTTCGGTCCAAAACGACCACTCCCATGTCGCCTCATCCTCACCATGATGGCTCCACTGCACTTTGATGAGAGTAATCGCACGATTCCTCAGCTGATGGACCTTCCAGTCCAAAACGGCCACTAGTACCTCCTCATAGATAAGGTGCTCATCGACCTGCACCTCGTAGAAGCTCACCACGTGCTCGGGATCCTTCACATATCTCCTCAACATTGAGACGTGGAACACATTATGCACTCTCGAAATAGATGGTGGAAGTGTCAATCGGTAGGCTAGGTCGCCGACCTTCTCGAGTATCAGAATCGGCCCAATGAAACAGGGCTTGAGCTTGCCCCTCATCCCGATGCGAATTACACCATTCATGGTTGAAACCCTCAGGAACACATGACTCCTAGCCTCAAACTGCAACTCTCGCCTCTTCAAGTCGGCGAGAGACTTCTGCCAATCCTGGGCAGTCTTGATCCTCTTCTGATCAACTCAACCTATGCAGTTGTCTTCCGAATAATGTCCGGACCCAAGAGTCTCCTCTCACCAACCTCATCCCAATATAAAGGAGTTCTAACCTTTCTGTTGTACAAAGCCTCGTACGGGCACATCTTGATCAAAGCCTGATAACTGTTGTTATAGACCAGCTCGACCAAACTCAAAGACTCCTCCCATGACACACCTCTATCGAGCACGACCAGCCTCAAGAGATCCTTTAAAGTAGAAATGGTGCGCTCGCACTGACCATCGGTCTGGGATGATAAGCAGTACTAAATATTAAACTCGTCCCTATGGCGAAGTACAAAGCATCCCAAAACTTGCCGGTAAGCTGGGGGTCTCGGAATGATACAATCTTGACTGGCACCATGGAGTCGAATGATCTCATCAATGTAAAAAATAGAGTACTGTTTCAACGTCATCGACATATGCAAGAACAATAAGTGTGCCGACTTAGTAAGTCGATCCACGATCACCCATATAGCATCTTTCCTGGTCCTCGATCGAGGCAAGCCTGTCACAAAATCCATCATGATATTCTCCCATTTCCACTATGTAATATCCAGTGGTCTGAGTAGACCAGACGACCTTTGGTGCTCAGCCTTCACTCGCTGACAAACAAGACAACTATCTATGAACTTCGCCACTTGTCTTTTCATCCCACGCCACCACAAGGACTCTTTAAGATCCTAGTACATCTTCGTGCTACCAGGATGGACTGTATACGGCACATTGTGAGCCTCTCAGAGAATATCTCGTCGCAACTCCCACACCTTCGAACACATAGTCTACCATCGAAGAGCAATGCTCTATCGGATTGACTCCAAACCCTCCGACCTTGCCGACTTCAGCTAACTCTCTCATCCGACGTAAAGACCTATCATTCAGTTGCTCGACGTCTATCTTTTCACGGAGAGTCGGTCTCACGACCAGGGCGGTCAACGTACCCCTGTTCGACGATGACGACTCTGCTACCTCTAACTGTAGTCGCACAAACTCCCGACAAAGCACATCTTGCTTCGTGAAGAGACACGACAGCTGGCCATAACCCTTCCAACTCAGAGCGTCGGCAACCACATTAGCTTTCTTAGGATGGTAGCTAATAGTGCAATCATAGTCCTTGACCAACTCCTACCACCTTCTTTGGCGCATGTTGAGCTCCTTCTGAAGTAAAGATAAACTTCAAGCTCTTATGATCGGTGAAAATCTCGCTCTTTCCTCCGTAGAGGTAGTGCCGCCAAATCTTCAAGGCATGGAAAACTGCAGCTAACTCAAGATCATGCATGGGGTAGTTTTGCTCGTGAGGCTTCAACTGCCTCGAAGCATAAGCTACAACTCTCCCATGCAGCATAAGAACACATCCCATGCCCATCTTCGAAGCACCACTACAAATCGTAAACCCCAAAGTAGGGTCGGGTATAGACAACACTGATGCGGTCGTAAGTCTCCCTTTCAGCTCCTGGAAACTAGCCTCGCACCTCGAACTCCATTTGAACCTCATGGCCTTCTTCGTAAAGTTGGTTAGGGGTTGGGCTATCTTCGAGAAGCCTTCGATAAACCTACGGTAGTATACTGCTAACCCCAAGAAACTACGAACATCACAAGCATTTCTTGGTGTCTCCAACTTGCTCACAACCTCAATCTTGTCGGGATCCACCTCAATGCCTCTATCTATCACAATATGGCCAAAGAATGCCACACGATCCGACCAGAACTCGCACTTCGAAAGCTTAGCATAAAGCTTCTCGCGGCAAATAGTTTCCAGCACAATCCTCAAATTCTCCTTGTGTTGGTCGATGTCCCGAGAATACACCAGGATGTCATCGATGAACACGATAGCAAACTGGTCCAAATACGGATGGAATACCTTATTCATAAGATCCTTGAACACCGCCGGGCATTGCTTAATCTGAACGAAATCACCACAAACTCATAGTGTCCATATCTGGTTCAGAACGCAGTCTTAGAAATATCAAACTTTCTGATCTTTAACTGATTGTAGCCAGACCTCAAATCAATCTTGGAGAAAATGTTGGCTCCCCTCAGCTGGTTAAATAGATCCTCGATGCGGGGAAGAGGGTACTTGTTCTTAACAGTGAAGGTGTTTAGTTAATGGTACTCAATGTACATTTGCATCGACCCATCCTTCTTCTTGACAAAACGAACGGGTGCTCCCCATGGAGATACACTCAGTCGGATGAAGCTAAGGTTGAGTAACTCTTGGATTTGGAACTTGAGCTCTTGCAGCTCTTTAAGCGCCATGCGATAGGGTGCCTTCAACACGGGACCAGCTTCGGGTACCAAGTCGATAGTGAACTCGACCTGGTGGTTTGGCGGTCCACCTGGCAACTTATCTGGAAAGACATCGAGATACTCACAAACAATCGAGACCATCTCTGGAGTCCTCTCGGTTTCACCATTCACCATACTCACTAGGTAACCATGGCAGCTACCTTCGACAGACTCTTCATGGCTTGGAGAGAAGAGATTACTCGAGGCACAGTCCTCAATTTCATCCCATAAAATATAACAGACTGATCATCATCGGAATAGAGAGTGACTTCTCACTCCTGGAACCATATGTCGGCTCGATAACGAGTGAGCCAGTCCATGCCTAAGATCACATCGAAGTCACGCATATATATTGCATAGGTATTGGCCTCCAAGTCTCACCCACCAATGATAACTAGCAGACCACGAATCAAGGAATAAGAAACAATTGTTTTTCCCAAGGCTAAGCTAACCTTGAGAGGATCAACATTACTCACAACACTAATTGATAGAGCCTCCAAGCAACGAGAAGAAATAAAAGAATGGGTGGCTTCGGTGTCACACAAAGAAAATACAGGCACATTGGATATTGAAAGCATGTCGGACATGGTACCTGAGTTGTTAGCTACCTCCTCACAAGCAAGGGAAAAACATGGGCTTGGCCTCCTGCGCGCTTCTAAAATGGTGGTGGCTGCTGAGCATTCTGCTGCGGGGGCGGCGGTGGTGGAAGCTGCTGCTGATAAGGGTATGTCGGCTGCTGCTGCCTCTTAGGCTCGAGGCAAACATTTGCATAATGACCGGGGCGGTGGCGGTTGAATCAGGTTCGTTGTGCTGCTTGGCATGGTCCACTGTGGTATCGACCATAATTGTTGCAGGTTCGGTTTCTAGAGAGGCGGTTTTTGTGCCTGTCTAAGCCTCCACGTCTTCCCTTTTGGTTATCCCATTGGGAATCAGCCTTTCTCTTACCTGAATTAGAGTCGGGCGGAACATAGGTAATAGGATGAGCTTGCTGAGCGTGCTGAGAAGAACGAGTGGGGGCATAGAGAGCTTGGCAACTGTTAAGCTGGATAGCACGGATCACAGTCTCGCCATAGGAAAGATTCCCCTGGATGGTAAGGTGCATGCAGAGGGTGGGGTAAAGTCCGTCATGAAATTTGGTGGCCTTCTTCAGTTTAGTATCCATCATGTGAGGAGCAAAGGCACTCATGCGGTAAATTCCCGCTCATACTCCTCAACAGATTGGTTTCCCTAACGGAGATACCATAATTCTCGCTCCATTCTGGCACGGTAGCTCTGAGGGTAATACTTCTCGAGTACCACATGTTTCATTCCATCCCAAGTGAGGTTAGTTAGCTCACCCAGCCTTAACTTCAAGTAATCAGACCACCACATTGCAGCATCACCATCAAGTTGGTAACGGCCGCAGACAACTTTCTGAGCATCACTGCTCTGAAGGAGATCAAAAATCCACTCGAGTTTGCGAATCCATTCTGCAACGGGTGTGGGCCCTTCAACACCTGTAAAAGCCGGTGGGATCAGCCGCTAAAACTGGAGAACCATCTGAAGATGATCATCAGTGTGGTTAGGGACCGACTGATGGGGTGGAGGTGGCGGCGGGGGAGGCTGCTGGTTGTTGCGGGTTTGACGTGCCGTAGTTCAACACTGAATATGCCAAAAAATTTAGCACAAGATATAATGTTCTAGGGTTCAACATAAAACCAAAGGAGTCCTAACCCGCAAAAATAACATATAACAACAAGTCACATCACAAGTAGTTTTATTGCTACTCGTGCAAAAAATATACACAATTCACATTATAAGTAATCTCATTAGTACTTATATAAAACATACCTTTGAGCACTGTGCCATGATGAAGACGAGTGGTCACGCACAATGTCAAAAAATCACATAAACACATAATCACATAGAGCAGGCTACAGAAACGTAGATGTAGCGCCCCATTTGTTCCAAATTTATTTTGTATTATTTATTTTATTTTATTTTATTTTATGTTGTCCAAGATTATTTATTTCGTGCTCGATTAGTATTTTATTCGATTATGATCATGATTGTCTACGTGTGTTAGTGTATTTATTTATCGAGCTGAATATAATATATTGTTCAAACCGAGCATCGAGCCGAGTCAGGCCGTTTATTTTGATCGCGCGTAATCAACCCGGGCCTCTTCCCCAGCCTGCGCGACTCTCGCTCCAGCGGCTCGCTTACCGTCCCGCAGCCCGCGCCCGAGGAGCACCCGGCCCGAGACACCCTTTCCCCCCTCTTGCATAAATGGGATTTAATTCAATTTTTGAATTCATGAGATGAATCCTTATCCAATATATTTAGCTCCCAAATCCCCCTTATCACCCCCTTTGACCATTTCTGAAATGGGAGGTTACATGTTAAATAAGGTAGCTCCCTCACACTCTCTCTCTCTCTCTCTCTCTCTCTCTCTCTCTCTCGGTTTTCTCTCTCTCCCTCTCATCTCTTACAAAAAATCTAGAGTTCTCCCTTCCCTCTTTCACATAATCTCTCCGGAAAAGTTCCCCAAGCACGAGCCCCATCGCTCGCTTCCCACCATCGCAGTCGTCCGCGCGCGTTCCATAACTCCATTAGACTTTCCACGAGCCACTTAGTTGAAATGTTCATCTAAGTTTATGTGCTCATTGGATTAGTAGTAATCGAGAGGCTATCTTGATTTTTCGTGTAGGTGTTTTGAGGTGTTGACCTCACCATTTATTCGAGTCTCGTCTTTATGTTATTCGCTGCTTCCAGGTGGGTACAGTTTGTGTATCTATAATCATCGCATTTTGTTATATTGTATAAATATTTTTTTCGATAACTTAAGTATCCCCGAAAACCCTAGTCTAGTGTGTTACACCGCCAGAGCCGTCTCGCCTATAGTGCCTTTGATGAATGCAAAAATAGTGAGAGGTCACCTGATCCGTGTGTGAGTTTCAGGAGGTGACGCCTTGATCCGTAGGTGTTTCGGGGGGTCCTTTTGGCTCCACTGTCTCCCAAAAAGGATCCCTTAGCCCATGTGGAGCTGGGGTGGGAAGGTTTTCGGTTACTCCTTGCCGATGAGATGGTCGGAAGGTTGTTGTTTGTAAAAAGTTTTGAGATAAAGCCGAGTAGGGAGATAGACCTGGATTCTATGCATACTCTATTTATGGTGTTGGGTCTTTATGCGGGATAGACTTATGCGATATTGGTGAGCATAGTGGTTTTGCTTACCCCCATTGTTTTGTTGTTCCTCCTTCTCTACATCTTTTTCAGGTTGGGTTGGTTGGCGGCAGCAGCGAATAGAAGAACGATTGGTGGTCACTTGCTGTTGACTTGTTTACTTCATGTTATCTTCATTATTGCTATATTGCACTATACTGCTTATGTTGAGTCTTTTCTGCTTCCGCTTGATACTATGGTTTGATTTTGTAAAGTCTTTGGATATGATTGGATTTGAAACTTGTCTTTTGAATTGATAAGTTTTGATCTTTTTGGAATTGATCTGGTTTATCGATTTGATAGTATGTGTGGTTTATGTTGGTAGTTTAGTGACACCCCTTAAGTTTTAAAGTTTTAAATTGAGAATTTTGAAAAATTTACTTTGATTTTTATAAATAAATTGGATAAACTCTTTAAAATAAAACGGGGTGTTAGTATGGTATCAGAGCTAATCTACGTTTTTGTAGACTATCTCTAGTGTTAGTGTGTTTAATGACCGTTCGACCACTCGCTTTTGTCTCGCCGAGCCAGCTCGAGGTATGAGCTTTGTTGTTTTATTTATTTTATATGGGACTTAGGACTATCCACCTTTGTTATAATTTGAATTCTAGTGTTTAGTGGTGAAACATAGAAATTTCTCTTTATAAGTTTCGAGTTAGTGCCTTGTGCGAGCTATCTCGTCGATAGATGAGGTTTGCGTTTATACACCATAGTTTTCTGGTTACCAACGTCAGGATGCCTCATCGAGATTAGACAACCAAGAGGTCCCGAATGTGCAGGATCATTCGAACGTCTGGGGCAGTTGACAAGGGGACCAGGAAAGGCGTGGTGGAATTCAATCTTTGGAGTGTGAGGATTGGAAGTTAGTGTTGTGAACGTGTTGTCGTTCAAAGCCAAGGGTTTTTATGATCGATTAGGTATTACTAATGTGATTCTCGAGGATGGCGAAATCTCGAGGAAAGCAATGGCTAACTTTTATTACTGGGGTTATAAGCGTTGACCGCGAAGGTCTACAGTTTGACGGAATAACTCAGTAAACTCAAGTGGATCCAGTGTACTGTTTATGAAGAGTCCCAACTCGACCATTCTGTTCGTTATATCGACTACTGGCATTTGAGGCCAGAAGAGGATCGTGTCGTTTCATATCAGGTACGAATGAAGGAGAATCATCACCGGGAATATTTTCCTTGGAACTGTGTGATTGCATGGAGAAGGAGATTGGTGAACTATACCAGAGAGGATCAAAGGTGGACGAATGTGGTTGAACCCTCACGTGGAAGAACTCTTCTACTCGATATTTGGTCGATTTAGAGGGAGAATCCCGTGAGTATACACTGACTTAGGACGATGATGAACTGAGCAAGGAATGGATAACTAACCAGGAAGTCAAGATAGTGTGTTGTCCATTAATCTTTCTGTTTTCCGTATTTTATCTTTTAAATTGTTGTGCAATTCTTGTATTTGATACTTAGAACTAACTTTGTTCAGAGACTTTGTGTACGAATAAGAATAAGAATATTTGTCTTCTGCTAAACCTTATTTGTCGCAAGGTTTGTTATTTTAGTTTGCGATAACTCGGATTCCGTGCGCTCGAGAACAAAAAGGTTGGCGCAAGCCATTATGGTATCTTGACCTGGAGGCCAGAGACGGTCATTTATCTTGATGTGATTAAATTGTGTGTTGCATCGAAAATAGTTTTCACCGATCGGGAGTCGTAGACTAATGCTAGGAAGGGGACTTACCTTACAAAATTATGAAGGATCCTTTAAGGAGGGTAGTCGATCTTGGAGCATGTGCATTGTGAAGCGTAGAGCCGCTTGTATCTCTCAAACTTGCTTTTCATTGTGAACTTTGACAAGTTTTCATTCATTTATTTCTTTTTGGCCTTCGAAGAAATCTTTCACTCCCTTGGATTTTTGCAAGCCTTTGAAAACCCTTGTCTTTGTTTTCTTGTTCGCTTGGAGTTTCGAGATCAAGTTTTGCTATCTGATGTATCAATGAAGACAAGTGTTTCCGGCTGTAACGCCCCACTTTTACTTACCGAAAATCAGTAATTTTATTTTTCAATTTTATTTTCAAACTCACTTGAGGCGCTACTCATTTTCAGAAACATACATCAATAATAGACAATAATCTCAAATTTCATTCATCCATCATCTATCCTCAATTTCAGTCATCAATCCTCAATCATAAATCCAATCCTCAATAATAAAGAAAGCAATAATAAAAATATTCAGTTTTATTAAGCGGAAGCAATAACAATAATGAGTGACCACCACTCGCATCCCTCCGCCGTGCCCGCGATACTAACCTGCATCCATGAAGAGCAGGTGGGGGTGAGCACAAAACAGTAGTGCTCACCACTATGCAGTAAACGTTATTCACAGTAATAAATCAGGTATGGTCGCAACATGTATACGAATTAATTCTTTATCCCAATTTTCCATCATATAATATATCATCAATCAAGACTCATGTGCACACCTATATCAATAGACTACTGCTGGTAGACGTATCGAATGCCCCATGGGCTTTTATAGAATGCCCCTCGGGCTTATACGTCTAATGCCACTCTACACCGAATGCCCCTCGGGCTTCTATCGATGCCAGCAGTAGGAGTAAACCCCACGGGTTTCGCTTTATAGTTACAGGAATAATGTTCGACGGCCGACACAGCTCACATCGAAGGCTACATATTTCACATACATACATTGATCATACCACACGTAAGGCGGCAATTTATTGCATAGCAATTTTATAAATAAAACCCACCTGATACTGCAGAGGACGATGGTGAATGCACGCACAAACAAGGGCAAGAACTCGACTCCTCTTAATCTCTTCTCAGTTCAAGAAAAGGCAGAGCAGAGCTCGGTTAAGCAGTTCTCGGCTCCGAGGGTCTCCTTCAGCCGCGGACAGGGGCTGCGGCTCGTCGGATAAGGTCGGGTGCCGAGGACGGTCGACGGGGTACCGCTGCTCTTCCCGCACGGCCCGAAAGGCTACCGTTGTTGTTTCAGGCTCCCCTAGCACACGAACGGGGCTGCTCGACTCACCGACGGAGAGTAATAGAAAAAAAACTGGCCGCTGCTGAAGGCCAAGGGTCGCCGGAAGAGTTGTGATGCGGCGGGGCTTCAAGCGACAGGCCGTGAACAGAGGGTGTCGGAGGTGCTGTTAGTTGAACGGGTTGTCGTTCACGTCCTGAGATGGCTTCTCGTGGCTGTTCGAGCGTGAAACTGCTCCTCACGCAGTGGCTCCAGGCCGACGGTGGGTGTTGCAGTTGTTCGGGCCTGAACGAAGGCCGACGGGACTCGCGGATCGCACGGCTATGGTCACGATTGATCGGACGAAGACCTATTGCTCACCGTTGGTGCTTGCCGACGAGTTGACGGACGGCAGCTCCCGGTTGCCGCTCGAAACAAAGGCTGGAATTCGATGGTTCCCGGGATGCCCAATGACGGCTGAACAGGGTTGCCGTTGAGAGCTCGAATTCACCAAACAATGGTTGGGGCTCGTGAGCATCCACGTCCCAATAAAAATTGATGCCCGAATCCGCTAAGGGCCTGGCCACCGGAGGCTGGAGTCTCAATTTCGACCATCAGGGCTTGCTCGTAAGCCGCGGGATTCTAATCCTACCATAGAGTATCTGGCTTGCACTTGCCGTCGCTGGTGGACTCGTGAGAAATCAGGTGGTCTTCGACTCGCCGCTGAATCGTCGGCTCATGACAATCACCGGTAACCAAGCTTCTTCTGTTGTCGTGGTTTGCTCGCCCCACTTCGCCATTCGCCACAAATTGAGGGTCGTCGGGATTGCCTGCTCTTGGTCGTAAATCGGGGAGCTTATCGTCAGTTCTGCTTGGTCGAGGGATTTTGAGATCGGGAAAAGTCCCGAGGCGACTGAGGTCTTGCTGCGGTTTAAAATAAAGGGCGAATTAGGGTTCTGCTTTGGTGGTGACGTGAGGGAGAAGGTCGGATTTCAAGGTGATGATGATGGGGTTATGGCTACGTGGTCAGCGAGATGGAGATGAGGAGGCGAGAGATGGGGTTGTTCGTTCGGGGAAGATGACCAATTATGAAACGTGCGGGAGAAAAATTCTCTTGACATAAGCAATCAGTATGCCGAGTATTAAGGGCTTAATGGGTCGGGTTTTCGTAGAGTTTAGGTCGAGAGTTAAAGAAACAAAATGCTTACTTGGGCTGAGTTCAAAATTGGTACTCTTAGGTAAAATTAAAACTTAGGAAGCTTAGTCACAAAATAAAAGACTTAGGCACATTATGAACACTTAGGGAAATAAATTGGACCCTTAGCAAAATAAAACACTTAAGCAAAAAATCCAAATTAAACAATTAAGAACAACAAATTGAACAATTAGTACACTTAGGCAAATTTTACACCATTTAAACACTTAAAACGATTTAATAAAACGAGAGCACACCAAATAATTTAAGAAGACGAGGACATCTTCTTAAATATAAATTTTCGATTAGGTGAATTAATTATGAACATCAAAATAGACGAGGACATCTATTTAATTCTAATAATCTTATTCGAGAAATTTGTCGAGCAACACAAAAAAATAAATAAATTAGGCAATTAAACAATTAAAAGAATTTAGACAATCATTGATAATAATTAATTCTAAATAATTCTCCAATAAACGGGGCGTTACAATCTATCCTCCTTAAAATATTTCCATCCTCGGAAATGCGAAAGAACACGCATCTAGAAGAAAATGACAGACTTGAATGGGAATTTCCAATTATGAGGTCCGGGTATCCCATCCGAAACTCGACCCCGCTCGCATGAGTCTTATTGCCCTATACGCGAAAGGTATACACTCACATACATGACCCAAGTCCGCCTGGCCCTATACTCATATGTTTACCTTCTTGCCTGGGAGGGTGATCAGTCCTGCCCGAGCTCAGGCGTAAATCCTCTTGCAAGGGACCCGGTTCGGCTTGGCCTATATCCATGAGTATCGACAATTACGCATCTAACCTAACATCACACAAGACCTCAATAGGTCGTTCGATGTATTGCTAGCGCACTCTGACTACCTCACCTTCAAGGTGGGCACGTGACGCCAAGCTTCAGTCTCGACTCCGAGTCACACTGATGACTTGCTCACGATTTCATCTCGGGTAGTGCGTCTTCATCAGAGACAACGACACGATACCACAAACAGACAGCACCACACCATTAGACTCATACTCTCAAGATATCGACTCCATGAGTCGAGCGTAACCGTTATGCACAACATAAGGCTTCGTCTAATAGCAACACGAACTTCCCAATTTGCCGACTCAAGAAACTCCCAGGTAAGGCATAGGGACTCAACGACTTCACTCCTTACTCGAATATCATCGATAAAGGAGTCATACACGATTTAGCGAAACTTGGAACTCTCGGTTCAAGGTTCGGTGTAACATAGATAGCTCAGCAAAACTGGTCTAACAACGAAATAAAATCGAGGGTTCAGGGTTAGTTTACTGTCACTCAAGAGGTGGCACGTTCGCTAGCGCTGCATAAGCGGGGCGCTGGGACGCGTGCGTACCCACCTACTCAGAGACCAGCTGTATGGTCGAGGTTTGGCCACATCCGATGGCTCGAGGAGTTCGTGCGTACGGTGATGACGGCTGCGGCCCTCGTGCGAGTCAACGTTTGGCCCCATGGTTGGCCTCATGTCTCTCAGCACAGGCGTGCGTGCTCAGCCACCACTTCGCATGGCTACACCCGGTCAGGGATGGCTTCCGGTTCAAGGTTCCACAAGAACATTTTCAATCCAAGACAATCTACAAAAAGGAATGGTTTTACCAAACTTCGAATAATTTTTTTTTGGGTTCAACAAAAGCAATGTATATACGACATTCCAAAATTTTCAAAGTTCAAGGGTTTCAGAATAGTAAGGTGGAAGTCCGAGTTCCGAGTCCACTTCCTTTTTAAACGACACATTTTAATACGCGAAGAGATCAACGATTAAGATAGACGAGAGTTCTCAAAGAAATTCTAATACGGTTATCTGACAGCATCTCGAAATTAGACTAGGATACCATCGATTAAGGACGATGACATACTGACCCGAATGGAATATTTTCCGACAACCTTAACATAACATTACTTAATATGATCTAATATACTGAACTTATATAAAAACGCTGAACTTTTCTTAACGAACCAACATGCACTCGCTATGTACGAGGCTTATGGCTTATGACCAATTCCTCGGCCAAACATGAAAACCTCTCGACCGACACTAACTAAACAAGCATAAAGTGACATAAACAAACTAACTGGACATGAAATATTTGGCAAATTTGATCATGATGAAAGATAACATAGCACGACTTATCATGACCCGTAGGCATGCGCTATGTGCGAGGCCGACGACTTAAACCTATTTCATGAACAATGATCGATTTGTCCTGACCAACATGAATGAACTGAATCTAAAATGATCAATAGAAATCAATTAAGCATGAACTGTTCGAGGACCGCTGGATAAAATGAAGGTTAACTCGGTTACGGCCAATTCATGGCACTACCGAACACATCATGGCATTTCATGAACTTTTAGGACATGAGTTTGAACAATTTAACACTACATGATCTCATTAACAAGAAGAGGTGCTGAGGGTGAGATTACCCCCTCAAGATCTCGATCGAATCCACAAGAAAGACGTGATTCTTTGGCTCCGCGTGTGTGCGTACGTTATCCGGCGTTGCGTGCGAGGTGCGTACTAGCTCGCGGTGCGTAGACTACAAGCAATCACTCACCTATCTCCCTTGCTGAATTTAATGGACTATGAGATAGAAATATAGGCTGAAAGTGTGGGGAAAATTTCGGTCCAAACTCCCTCATTTATACTAAAACCGAAATGAAGATGGATGACAAGGTGTAGGCGTGGCCTCCTTATTTACTTGACAATTGCTACATGTTTAGTGACTAAAATGGGTTAGTCACCCCCAAATACTCCTATTAATGCCACGTACCAACTTAATGGTAATGAACAAAAAAAATGCTTTCCTTTTTGCTAAGGAATGAGCCACGACTTTTTAAGAGAATTTGGAATAATTAATACGGCTAATGAACTTTAATTAGTGATTAACATGTAATTAATCACCTATTTATGCTTAATTAACTTTTAAGCATAATACTTAATTACCAAAATTATTCCAAACGTAAACGATACGTCGAAAGTAATTTTCGGTAATTTCGACTGAAAATAATTAATTCCGAAAATTAATACTCGACAATATTAATATATCGGAACTAAAACATAATTTATACTGATAAAATAACGGGATATTACAATCCTCCTCCTTAAAAATTTCTGTCCTCGTGAATTCAAAACATAACTGGTAATACATGAACTGTGTACATGGAACATAAAATATGTACATCAAAACTGAAAATCTGGAAAACGAGCGCGAATATCGGACTCTGCCTCCCAAGTAGCTCCGTGGCGATCCCACTGAATAC
>CACSLK010023397.1:12083966-12097133 GCA_902706635.1 Striga hermonthica
CCCAACAGCGTAGACTACAAGCAATAACTCACCTATCTCCCCTGCTGAATTTAATGGACTATGAGATAGAAATATAGGCTGAAAGTGTGGGGAAAATTTCGGTCCAAACTCTCTCATTTATACTAAAACCGAAATGAAGATGGATGACAAGGTGTAGGCTTGGCCTCCTTATTTACTTGACAATTGCTACATGTTTAGTGACTAAAATGGATTAGTCACCCCCAAATACTCCTATTAATGCCACGTACCAACTTAATGGTAAAGAACAAAAAAAATGCTTTCCTTTTTGTTAAGGAATGAGCCACTGACTTTTTAAGAGAATTTGGAATAATTAATATGGCTAATGAACTTTAATTAGTGATTAACATGTAATTAATCACCTATTTATGCTTAATTAACTTTTAAGCATAATACTTAATTACCAAAATTATTCCGAACGTAAACGGTACGTCGAAAGTAATTTTCGGTAATTTCGACTGAAAATAATTAATTCCGAAAATTAATACTCGACAATATTAATATATC
This sequence comes from Striga hermonthica, assembly GCA_902706635.1. Lineage (NCBI taxonomy): Eukaryota > Viridiplantae > Streptophyta > Magnoliopsida > Lamiales > Orobanchaceae > Striga > Striga hermonthica. The sequence goes on from CACSLK010023397.1 coordinate 12,084,492, forward strand.
GGAACTAAAATATAATGTATACTGATAAAATAACGGGATATTACAGTAGTGCTCACCACTATGCAGTAAACGTTATTCACAGTAATAAATCAGGTATGGTCGCAGCATGTATACGAATTAATTCTTTATCCCAATTTTCCATCATATAATATATCATCAATCAAGACTCATGTGCACACCTATATCAATATACTACTGCTGGTAGACGTATCGAATGCCCCATGGGCTTTTATTGAATGCCCCTCGGGCTAATACGTCTAATGCCCCTCGGGCTTCTACACCGAATGCCCCTCGGGCTTCTATCGATGCCAGCAATAGGAGTAAACCCCACGGGTTTTGCTTTATAGTTACAGGGATAACCGTTCGACGGCCGACACAACTCACATCGAAGGCTAAATACTTCACATACATACATTGATCATACCATATGTAAGGCAGCAATTTATTGCATAGCAATTTTATAAATAAAACCCACCTGATACTGCAGAGGACGATGGTGAATGCACGCACAAACAAGGGCAAGAACTCGACTCCTCTTAATCTCTTCTCGGTTCAAGAAAAGGCAGAGCAGGGCTCGGTTAAGCGGTTCTCGGCTCCGAGGGTCTCCTTCAGCCGTGGACAGGGGCTGCGGCTCGTCGGATAAGGTCGGGTGCCGAGGACGGTCGACGGGGTGCGCTGCTCTTCCCACACGGCCCGAAAGGCTACCGTTGTTGTTTCAGGCTCCCCTCACACACAAACCGGGCTGCTCGACTCACCGACGGAGAGTAATAGAAAAGAAACCGGTCGCTGCTGAAGGCCGAGGGTGGCCGGAAGAGTTGTGATGCGGCGGGGCTTCAAGCGACAGGCCGTGAACAGAGGGTGCCGGAGGTGCTGTTAGTTGAACGGGCTGCCGTTCACGTCCTGAGATGGCTTCTCGCGGCTATTCGAGCGTGAAACTACTCCTCACGAGATGGCTCCAGGCCGACGGTGGGTGTTGCAGTTGTTCGAGCCTGAACGAAGGCCGACGGGACTCACGGACCACACGGTTATGGTCACGATTGATCGGACGGAGACCTGCTGCTCACCGTTGGTGCTTGCCGACGAGTTGACGGACGACAGCTCCCGGTTGCCGCTCGGAATAAAGGCTGGAATTCGATGGTTCTCGGGATGGCGAATGACGGCTGAACAGGGCTGCCGTTGAGAACTAGAATTCACCAAACAATGGTTGGGGCTCGTGAGCATCCACGTCCCAATAAAAATTGATGCCCGAAACCGCTGAGGGCCTGGCCACCGGAGGCTGGAGTCTCAATTTTGACCATCAGGGCTTGCTCGTCAGCCGCGGGATTCTAATCCTACCGTAGAGTATCTGGCTTGCACTTGCCGTCGCTGGTGGACTCGTGGGAAATCAGGTGGTCTTCGACTTGCCGCTGAATCGTCGGCTCATGACAACCACCAGTAACCAAGCTTCTTCTGTTGTCGTGGTTTGCTCGCCCCACTTCGCCATTCGCCACAAATTGAGGGTCGTCGGGATTGCCTGCTCTTGGCCGTAAATCGGGGAGCTTATTGCCGGTTCTACTTGGTCGAGGGATTTTGAGATCGGGAAAAGTCCCGAGGCGACTAAGGTCTTGCTGCGGTTTAAAATAAAGGGCGAATTAGGGTTCTGCTTTGGTGGTGACGTGAGGGAGAAGGCCGAATTTCAAGGTGATGATGATGGGGTTGTGGCTACGTGGTCAGCGAGATGGAGATGAGGAGGCGAGAGATGGGGTTGTTCGTTCGGGGAAGATGACCAATTATGAAACGTGCGGGAGAAAAATTCTCTTGACATAAGCAATCAGTATGCCGAGTATTAAGGGCTTAATGGGTCGGGTTTTCGTAGAGTTTAGGTCGAGAGTTAAAGAAACAAAATGCTTACTTGGGCTGAGTTCAAAATTGGTACTCTTAGGTAAAATTAAAACTTAGGAAGCTTAGTCACAAAATAAAAGACTTAGGCACATTATGAACACTTAGGAAAATAAATTGGACCCTTAGCAAAATAAAACACTTAAGCACAAAATCCAAATTAAACAATTAAGAACAACAAATTGAACAATTATTACACTTAGGCAAATTTTTACAACATTTGAAATCTTAAAACGATTTAATAAAACGAGAGCACACCAAATAATTTAAGAAGACGAGGACATCTTCTTAAATCTAAATTTTCGATCAGGTGAATTAATTATGAACATCAAATAGACGAGGACATCTATTTAATTCTAATAATCTTATTCGAGAAATTTGTCGAGCAACACAAAAAAATAAATAAATTAGGCAATTAAAACAATTAAAAGAATTTAGACAATCATTGATAATAATTAATTCTAAATAATTCTCCAATAAATAGGGCGTTACACTGGCTTTCAGCTTGTCTTATATCATTCTTTCAGTTGTGATTGGATATTCTATTCATCCGAACCAAATTATTTTTATCGTTATCAAGGACGGGTGAAATCATTTCTGAGACGCACCAACCATCTGAATGCGCATAGGAGTTGTCCGGAGGAACAACAAAGAAGGCCACCAGACGAGCAAGGCGAGTTACAACCAACCTAAACACCGGAGGAGCCGATCTGTTTCATGGCAAAGAAAGTTGCACATCGACAACCGTAAACCTAATCGATGGACGAGGAAGGATGATCAACTACTATCACGAAGTGAAGACCTATCCAATCAACTAGAGACAACTGTAAATATTGAATACCGGTCCGAGACCCGATGTACCATTAGCAGAATATCAAGGAATCTACGTTTAAAAACGGGCCCTGGAACCCGATGAGAATATTTGCAGTCGGATAGTAATTCTTTTCGTGCTAAGTAACTTAATGGTGACTACGACGCAATGTCTGGTTGTATCTCTGCAGCGATGTCATAGTCTATCTCTAAGAACGCCGAGGCGTAGCGGAAACACCGTACACGTAATCAAGGTCATTTCGATGAAAGAAGCCTCTCACCTAGACCTTGAGGTGTGAACTCTGGGCAGTACAGATAATTGGAGCTCGTTCAGGACTGCTCGCACAATTAGCTACGAGAGAAAGAGCTAACGACGACCGACGCTATTAGTCGGAATAGCCGAAGTGAGCTAGCTAGTGGGTGTCTCGAAAAGAGCCACTGACCTAGTACCATTCTCAACGGAGAGCTGCATTAGATCTAATTTGAAGATTTCTGCCAATTTCTAGCATTGGGTCTTTTTGCATGTTAAAGTGTGTTGATGGAATAAGGTAGTGGACTTGGAACTCGGTTTTATGCCCTGTTATTTTTTTGACCTTGAAACTATTGAATTCGTGTAAAACCAAAAAGCTTGTTTGGAATGAACCCCATTGGTACACATTTTGTGGAAAGACCTTCTCTTTCTATTGCCTTAGCCTATCTAAAATCCCAAGTCAGATAACTTTTCGTATTGAGAAAGCCATGGATTAAATTTTCTTGTCGAAACCTTGAAATTGAAATTTCTGATCTATACACTAAACCGATCCCCGACCTTGGTTAGTTGGAGCCACGTGAAGTGGTGGTTGAGAAGGCACACTCATGCTGAGAGACGTTAGGCCAACTGCAGGGTCGACCGTTGACTCGCACGAAGGATGCAACCACCATCACCGAACGCAGGAAATCCTCAGACCAGTGTGTACGACCAAACCTTGAACCTTGCGACTAGTCTCTGAATAGGTGCACGTGAGCGTCCTGGCACCCGCATACGCAGCGCCTACGAGCGTGTCGCCTCTCGGAGGACAATGCATTAAAAAATCAAACGTCCATTTTATCTTTCTTTAGGACGATTTGACTACCGAGAGTTCCAAGTTCCACTGAACTGCATTTGCATCCTTGATCGATGGTTCGCTAAGGAAGCATGGTCGATAAGTTTTCTATGCCTATGCGAGGAGTCCTCGAGATGGCGTGATAGGGGACTTGTCTTGCCAGCAAACGGAGTCATGGGGGACTACGTAGGTGTCGTAGAATCGTATGTTGTAAGTATGAGTATAGCGGGGCTATATTGTGTGCATGGTTGCACAGTTACCGTGACAATCGCTTTGGCAAGAAGTCACGGGTGTGTCGAGATTCTGGGTAAGTTTTTGACGTGACTCGGGCACCATGCTGAAGCTCAACTCCACGTGTCGACCACAATTGTTTGACAGATGATTTCATGGTCGAGGCACAATGAGACCTGTTGAGGTCGTGTGTGCATGTTGTGTGTTGCGTTTTGCGATTGCTCACCATGGGTGGGCAGTTTTGCGTTTTTGTGTATCAAACAGGTATGTGGATGATACCATTCGAGATTCTCTTTGGTATGACTAGAGGTGTGGTAAACCTTGCTTTGGGGTAAATGAGGATCCACTATCGTGTGCGGTTAGTCCTTCGAGATCCTTGCTCGAGTCGGAGACTTGGATTATCAGCTAGCTTTACCACCGAATTTGTCAGGGGTGCATGTTGTGTTTCATGTCTCGATGTTGTGTAGAAATTTGCATGACCCAAACCACGTGGTGGACTTCGGCGAACTGCAGGTCGAGCGAGACCTTACCTATGAGGAGGTACCGGTAGCCATTTTGGACCAGAGTGTCTATCGGCTGAAGAATCGGGCAGTGAGCCTTGGGGAGGTGCTGTGGAGCCGACATGACGAGTCCGAGACGACTCGAGGTAAGGAGGCCGAGATTAGGGGAAGATTCCTACCTTCTCGTTTTGGAGGCCTTTGTATTCTTTTAGTTCGTTATTTTACTTCGTCTTTGTATTCCGAGGTCGGAATTCCTTTTAAGAAGGGTAGATTGTAGCGCCCCATTTGTTCTAGATTTATTTTGTATTATTTTATTTTATTTTATTTTATTTTATTTTGTCCGAGATTATTTATTTCATGCTCGATTAGTAGTTTATTCGATTATGTGAGAATGATTGTCGGCGTGTGTTAGTGTATTTATTTATTGAGCCGAATATAATATATTATTTGAACCGAGCATCGAGCCGAGTCGGGCCTTTTATTTCGATCGCACGTAATCAACCCGGGCCTCTTCCCCAGCCCGCGTGACTCTCGCACCAGCGGCCCGCATGTCATCCCGCAGCCCGCGCCCAAGGAACTCACCCGGCCCGAGACGCCCTTTTTCCCCCTCTTGCATGCATGGGATTTAATTCAAGTTTTGAATTCATGAGATGAATCCTTATCCCATATATTTAGCTCCCAGATCCCCCTTATCACTCCCTTTGACCATTTTAAAAATGGGAGGTTACGTGTTAAATAAGGTAGCTCCCTCACTCCCTTCCCCTTACCTTGCTCTCTCTCTCTCTCTCTCTCTCTCTCTCTCTCTCTCTCTCTCTCTCTCTCATCTCTTGCCAAAAATCCAGAGTTCTCCCTTCCCTCTTTCATATAATCTAGTTGGAAAAATTCCCCGAGCACTAGCCCCCGTCGCGCGCGCCCCGCCATCGCAGCCCTCCGCCCGCGCCTACTTTGCTTGCTAACAACGCACTTCCCTCACCCCGCTGCACCAGCTCGGCCACCTTTTGTCCGTTCAAATCCTGTGTCACGACTCCCAAAGGACGCCTCATTCGATAAGCGAGCCACCGTTAGACGCCGAGCGAGCCTAGCGGACGATTTCCCCGCCCGTAAGATCTAACCGAGCCTCGAACCGTGCCTAGTTCGTCTCTCCCCTTAGGTGTTTGGTAATTTTTACTAAACTCCTATATTGTGATATAATTATATGCTCTTGTTGTTGAATATGTGAGTTCTTTGTATTTTTTAATTTTATATGATATGTTATGATTATTTGTAATTTGTGTAACATTCGATCTATAGGGTTTGATAGTGAACCCTTAGAATCTGAATAAATCTCGTGGTTACCTCTTGGATAATGGAAAATTTTTGTGTCCTGATCATAATGGTTTTAACCTTGTGCATTTTGGACTTGTATTTTTCAAGTTATGAATTTTTGAAGATTTTGTGTCTGCTGAAACTTGTAAAATACATGATATATCGTATGGTTGTCCAATAATTCTGAATTTAAGATGTGTTACTCTCTGATATATTTTGAGTTCGTGCGCAATTTTCATAATATTTGGAGTTGAATTGCTAGGGTAAATAATTGAATGTTTGTTTCTGCAGAATCTTTAAAAAATCATATAAAATCGAGATCTTAATGTTTATGCATGAAACTCGGTCATTATGCTTATTTTATTTGATATTTCATGTGGTAAAAATTCCAGGAATTATTGGATTCAATAGGTTATGCTTTTGTTAAAATCGTGTTTTTTGCTGAAACTTGTAGCAATTTTCATAAATCGCATGTTCAGTGTTTATTCTTGAAATTTTTATATGTCATTCCTGGCATGTTATAGTTACTATCATAAAATTTCTATGTCCTGAATAATCCTTTTGGTCCATCAATAAAAACCATAATCGTAATTGCTGCAAACTCGTTTCATTTTTATAAAATCACATATTTATGTTTTGAGGATACTATTTGGTGGATGTTATATGCTCAGCATGTTCTTTTATGTGTAAAAATTTCAGATCATAACTCATTCTTTTGATTGATCATCTTTCAAATATGCCTTATTTATCGATATTTTGAAAAAATCATGTTCGTTTTGCTTAAGTGTGAATTTTTGCATAATCTTTCTTGTATGTTGTCCCTGATGTTGTTTTATATATACTTGTCATTTGAAGTCGAACCTTTGGGTGGTTTTGTAGTAGCCCAATTATTACCCGCTTATCGGACGTTTTTCCCGAACCGTTGACCCCCTTTGACTTTTGGTTGACTTGGTCAACTTCTATTTGACTTTTATGTGTCTTTTCCATAATTTATTCCTAGTCGAGTCAAACGTTCCATAACTCCATGAGACTTTCCACGAGCCACTTAGTTGAAATGTCATAACTAAGTTTATGTGTTCGTTGGATTAGTAGTAATCGAGAGGCTATCTTGATTTTTCGTGTAGGTGTTTTGAGGTGTTGACCTCACCACTTATCCAAGCTTTGCCTTTGTGTTATTCGCTGCTACCCAGTGGGTACAATTTGAGTATCTATAATTATCGCATTTCATTATTTCGTATAAATATTTGTTTCGTTAACTTAAGTATGGCTGAGAACCCTAGTCTAGTGTGTCACACTGCCAGGGGCGTCTCGCCTATAGTGCCATTGATGAATGCAAAAATAGTGAGAGGTCACCTGATCCGTGTGTGAGTTTCGGGGGGTGACGCTCTGATCCGTAGGTGTTTCGGGGGGGAGGGGGTCCTTTTGGCTCCACTGTCTCCCGGAAAGGATCCCTTAGCCCATGTCAAGCTGGGGTTGGAAGGTTTCCAGTTACTCCTTCTGATGAGATGGTCGGAAGGTTATTGTATGTACATAGGAGGTTTTGCGATATGGCCGAATAGGGAGATAAACTTGGATTCTATACATACTCTATTTATGGTTTTGGATCTTTATGCGAGATAGACTTATGCGATATTGGTGAGCATAGTGGTTTTGCTCACCCCTATTGTTTTGTTGTTCCTCCTCTCTACCTCTTTCTCAGGTTGGGTTGGCAGGCGGCGGCGGCGATTAAACGAACGAGTGGTGGGTCACTTGTTGTTTACTTGTTTACTTCATGGTTTCTTCATTATTGCTATGTTGCACTATACTGCTTCCGTTAAGACTTTTCTGTTTCCGCTCGATACTATGGTTTGATTTTGTAAAGTCTTTGGACATGATTGGTTTTGAAACTTGTCTTTTGAATTGATAAGTTTTGATCTTTTTGGAATTGATCTGGTTTATCGATTTGTTAGTATGTGTGGTTTATGTTGGTAGTTTAGTGACACCCGTTAAGTTTTAAAGTTTTAAATTAAGAATTTGGAAAAATTTACTCCGATTTTTATAAATAAATTGGATAAACTCTTTAAAATAAAACGGGGTGTTACAGTAGACCTGGCTCTGATACCACAACTGTAACACCCACTTTGATTTTAAAAAAATTTCGAACTTTCCAAAAATTAATAAAATATTTTCGAACTCATTTTCGAAATCATGGGCATTACTCAACATTTACATAGATCAACTCATGTCTGATCTCACGGGGATTCATTACCCAGTTTTTCACATGATTTTCATTAACCGATAATAGAGCATTCACATGGTAATAAACAAACACAATAGCATGAATAATCGATCATGATATTCAAGTAGCACATATATGAGAATATCCAAACACATGTTTCCAAAAAGAAATGAATCCAACATAGGTTTTCAAAAATAATCTAAAACCAACATTTTCAAATTCCATGTTTGAAAAGAAGTTCAACATGTCTAGGAAACCCAAACATAAGGTTCATAAAGACCCACATGATTATTAAATCAAAAGCGGAAGCAAATCACAATAACACATGACCGACCCACTCGTCCTCTCCTCGTCATGCTCGCAACCTACTCAACCTAGTGAAGAAAAGTGGGGGTGAGGACAAATGGAACCCGCGGAGCTCACCACTATGCACGTAAAGAACAATATATATAATGTAAAGAAGGTATGGTCGCAGCATGGACATAAATCAATCAATTTGTCACATCTTTAAATAACACACTAATTCATATTACTTATGTGTACACACCTATCATTAGACTATGGCTGGTCTATTCAAAAGCACGCCATGTGACTTAGTTCGTCACCCATACAGTAGGAGTACATGTCGAAAGCACGCCATGTGACTTAGTTCAACATGCATATCGAAGGCACGCCATGTGACTTAGTTTGACATGGCCCACCCGGGACTTAGGGATACTGCCTCGCAAAGCACCATATTACATCGACGGGGATAACCATACCGACGGCCGTAACAGTTCACATCAATAAGCTATATGGTTCACATGCATACATTGATCATACCGACCCAACAAAACATAGAACAATTTACGGCATAGCAAATTAGAATAACCCACCTGGAAATCGAGGTAGAATATCACACTTGATATAGCCATATCATAGTAGGCCGGTTTAAATACTAGCCACCCGATTGAATAATGCTTCCGCGCGTCAACCTCTCCCAGTCAACATACATGAGTCGACTCTTTCAAAGTCGACTTCTTTCACACACCACCTTAAGATTGTCATCGACGAGATAACAACTCCATGACGACTTCCATAAGTCGATTCATGAAGACGACTATCATCGAGAAGACGAGAGAATGCAACAATCTCCAATCATTTATACATAATCTAAGTCAACTCGACGGTAACAGAACTCGACTTACTATGCCTCGAGGAACCGAGAGCTGCGACGATTTCCATTACTCTGGTATAGTCTAAGGCAACTTCTAAACACAAGTGAATCTAAATGGGATTAGAAGGAATCTGAATGCTGACTAGGAGGTGGATGGAATGCGAATCGACCAGGGAACTTCGTACATTTCGTGTAAGTCGACCAGGGGGTACTTCAAGTAAGTGTTTTACTCTTATATAAAGGGAGTGAGGTAACCCCAAACCCTAATGAATTCCACTCTCTCTATTCATCTCTTTCAGCTGCTGCTCATACTGAGTAGAGTTCACTTCATCACTCTCATACTGACTTGAGCGTCGGAGGCTCTTCGCCAGAAACATTTCTGGTGTTGAGTTCTTGTAGGTGTTTGTAGCGACTTGAAGACGATTTGGAGTTGGTTCGAACAGATCGGAGCTCATTACCACCAGTTCACTCCAGATTTGGGAGGAGACCCATCAAATTGGCGTCATCTGTGGGGAGTTCTTAAAGGAAACAAGAGCTTTGCACCTGGTTCTGATCTGTTCGAAGATGGCAGAGAAGGAGCGATTGCAGAGGAATCTAAGCGAGGACTTTGGGGGAACATGAATGGAAAAGCGACCCCCGCCAATTCCCAGTCCTAAACCAACACTTTCGATATTCGGTTTTCCACCGTTTGTGGGACACGCACCATCAGAAGCGCGTACAGAGGAGAAAACACCCATTACCCCACCTAAGGTAAAGATTCTAGTGCTAAAGAAAGAAGGACCTGGCAAGGTGAAGGGTGCGAGCATGGGAGTCGACGCACAAGAGTCGGTCTAGACATCTTTGAGCCTAGGGAGAAAACCTGGAGTGATGGAGCAGGGGGCGAAGGCACCGCCCCAAGTCGAGGAACAGACACTGACGATGACGAGGGGTGAAATGCAAAAGATGATTACAGAAGTGGTGGCGACCCAACTCAAACAGACACAGGTTGAGCAACCTAGGATCGAACCGCCTAGGGTTGAGTAGCCTAGGGTCGAGCAACGACCCCCCGAGCGTGAGCAACAAGCTCAGTCAAATGAGCGACAAAGTCGGAGAGCGGACGAGGAAGAATCCTCTATCAGAACAATTAATCCACAAGAGAGGAATGATACTCTACAACAATTGATGGATCAAGTGCAAGATTTGCAGGCTCGAGTGGAGGGAAGAAAAACTGGGAGCTCGAGAGGACACCCATTTTCTCAGCAAATTTTGGATGCCGATTTGCCACAAGGATTTAGAGAGCTGAATATCTGGTATGACGGGTCGACTGATCCCTCTCGACATCTGCGGAGTTTCGAGAATATGGCGGTGTTTCATCGATACAATGATCCTATTTAATGTCGAGCATTCTTGACAACTCTACGAGGTCCAATGCAAGACTGGTTTCACCAACTGCCTCCAGGAGCCGTCAGGTACTTTGATGGGTTCAGCTTGAGTTTCCTCAACCAGTTCGCGAGTGTCAAAGCCCTGGAAAAGTCGTACCATACTTTGATAGGCATGCAACAGGAGAAGGAGAGTTGTTGCGGGATTATGTGGCAAGATACACTCGGGCATGTGTCGATGTGCCCTTGGCTACGGAAGAAATCAAGTCGGGAGGATTGACTACGGGACTACTACCAGGGTTGTGTAGAAATTTTTTGGCGAAGCAATTTGGTAGGACATTCGATGAAGTATTGGGGAGATGTCCAAGTACATGAATGTCAAGGAAGTAGAAGCCGACTTCCTCCAAGCAGCCAAGGAGAAAACTGAACCCCGAGACGAGAAGAAGGACAAAAAGGCAAACTCGTCAGGAGAAATGAGAGGATCCCCGAAAGCAGAGAGTGAGTGGAGATCTAAAGGATGGAGGCCAACTCAGTACACCCCTTTGTCGGCCCCTCAACAAAGAATACTAGATGTGATGGAAAACAAAATCCACGATAATGTGGTCAGATGGCCCAGGACGAGGAAGGACGAACCAACAAAGACCAAGAGTAACTTATATTGTCGATTTCACAAACACTACGGGCACAACACTGACGATTGCAGCCACCTCAAGGACGAGATCGAGACCTGAAGGAATTTATATACAATGATCGTGAACCGTCGAGCAGAAGAAGAGAAAGAAGCAGGAGCCCTCGCAAAAGGGCAAGATCGCCCGAAAAGGAGGAACTTCCACAAAAAAAAGGGAGTATGACGGAGATTCAAATCGAGCGAGAAAGGCTTATGCTCGAGGGCGGCATGCTAAGGCCAAGGTGCAGCAAGTCAACGAGAGTGGCCCAGTGATGAATTTCAGACCGACAGATGTGGGTGAAGTCGAGAAACCTCATAATGACGCTTTGATGATAACCGCCTAAGTCTCGGGCTATGAGGCACAAAGAGTGTTTGTCAACACGGATGCTCGATGAATGTGATCTTTTTACGATTTCCTTAAAAGAATGGAGCTTGATATTGAACTTACGCCGCTACATACATTGCACTTTGGATTCAATAATTCAGAAATCGCGCCCTTAAGAGAAACCACGCTCGCAGTCGTCCTGGGGGAAGGCGACTTAAGGAAAGCCAAAATGGTGAGATTGGTAGTGGTTGATGTCGAGTCGGCCTATAATGTAATACTTGGGAAGCCAGCATTGAACGCATTCCAGGCTGTGGTATCGACTTACCACTTGAAGTTGAAGTTTCTCGTGGGAGAGCGAGTGGCGGAGGCGCGAGGAGATCCAAAGTTGTTGAGAACAGGCTATCAGATAGCCATAAAAGCCAACGAACGAGCCGAGGTCAAAGAGGTAAAGAAGCCAATGTCGAGCGAAAAAAGGCCGAAGAGTAGCGACCTAGAGCCGCATGGAGAGCTGATGGAGATATAGATTAGAGTGACGAAGGATCAGACTACTGAGGTTGGAAAGGATTTTGAGGGCGAGGTACGAAATCAACTTATCGCACTTATAAGGGAGTTCATGTTGGGTTCTATGAGGAACGTCAAACAACATACACAGTATTGAACTTATCGAAATAAATCCTAACACAGCGGAATCTATAGTTAAGATATAGACATTACCTTTTAAAATTTTTGCCGACTCAGAGACGATGTTGAATACCGTTGATGTAGTTTGTCTGAACACCACAATCTAATGGGCAGTTAGATTTGGCCTTTAATCGATTCTAATCGATAAATCACACGAAGCTCAGTTGCACGGTAGCTGGGTCTCAGCGTCGGTAGCAGCAGCTCGGTCGCGGGTGCCAGTCGCGTGGGGAAGGACGCTAGCAGCGGTCGCGGGTCGCTGGGCAGGCGCTGGCAGAGTGCGTGCGCGCGTCGGGCGGTGGAAGTATACGCGCGCGGGTAGTCCTACGCCTGGGCCAACTGGCGCTGGCAGGTGGAGGCACGCGGGCGTGGGCAACAAGTCTCCTGGGATCTCGCAGAGTGTGCGCGCGTTGAAGTCGCGCGCTGGGAACTCG
>CACSLK010023397.1:12097304-12109997 GCA_902706635.1 Striga hermonthica
GTCTTGAATTAATTGTATCCAATAGCCTTCTAACGGATTACCTAAACTCCTACTTCGATTAAACTTGGTAGAGCTTTCAATCGAATCTCCATAACTCTCGAACGATGTTATTTCTCATGTGTATGTAGAGAGAAATATCGACCAGCATAATGTCATCCAAGAGGTTGGGACATGGTGTATTTACAGGCTCCGTTAGGGACCTTAAGGAGGTGCTAAATATGGGTTTATCCATTAAGCCAAGGAATCCTAATTCCACTCCATCTACTAATCCAATCTAGGATAGAATTCCTACTACTCATCACATTCTATAAGACTCCCAAGTCACCTAACCTTAGACAAGATTCTAGTAGGAATATTCTCTTCCTAATGGAATAATAATTATGGAATAAAATTAATTTCTTATTAAATAGAATTAAATAATAAAACGTCTTACTAGAGTAATATTATTGCTCTCCCCGTTTAGCTCTTAATTTATCAATAAATCCAAACTTCCATGATTAAATAATATTAATATGATTGATCGATTTACCTCTCTATGTTTAAGATATAACGTCCGTTAATTAATTAAATTATTGACAAAATAATTAATTAACTTCTTATTAATTTCCAAAATTAGTACCACTCATAACCTTAATCATTATGTCAGACAATCGTCTACCTGCAGGGTTTTAACATAATGTACATTCCTGAGCTCATTTCGGGGACGTCATCAGTCCAGCGCACTGGAACATAGTGACTGTAAATAATTTATAATAGCACATCATATAATTATTCTCATTTACCAAAATACCTAGTATGTCATCCTAATAAATTAGGAATCACTTGGTAAATCAAATAAATAAGAAATGAATACATATGCCTATTTAATATTATTTTACAGCTTAAAGAACGCATCAATCACTGAAGCTCAAGATTACAACAACGATCAGTGAGCCTCATAATCTATCCTTCCGTGGTCCTGTTCAACACTTATCATAAGTGCTAGTGTAATTCTTCAATCAAAGACCAACTAAATCAAGAATACACTACAGTCTTTTTCCAAGAGGGGTCTCACTGCCTGTCTAGACAGTGAACAAATAGTTTAGTCTTATAAGGAACCGATAAGTGATCTTTATGTTTGAAACACTTCGAACCACAATATCTCAATATAAGACAATGAGTATGATTTGCATAAATAAATAAACTGCAGACATATGTACTTTGACTGAAACATGATGGCCAGATCAAAATGGAATTGATAGAATCTGAAAAACATAGCTTTTACAGCATAACTCTAACAATCTCCCACTTATGCTTTATAAGCTCATGGCTAAAATAAGCTAACCACAATTTCTTTCAATATAATTCTCAAAGACTATTCTACTATATCGCTCTAACATCTGACTCCCTTTCCTTCTCCGTGTCTTGTAAAGACTTTCGCCGGTAGGCTCTTCGTTAAAGGATCTGCTAGGTTGTCCTCTGACTGTATCTTGGCAACAACGACTTCTCTCGTCCAACAATTTCTCGTATCAGGTGGTACTTGCGCTCTATGTATTTACTCACTTTATGAGTCCATGGGTCCTTCGAATTTGCTACTGCTTCGCTGTTATCAAAGAACATTGTAATTGCAGCTGGCAAACTCGGCACCACATCAAGGTTGAGGAGAAAGTTTCTGAGCCAGACAACTTCTTTCGCTGCCTTTGAGGCTGCTACATACTTAGCCTACATGCTTGAGTCTGCCACGCATTTCTGCTTGACACTCCTCCATACTATGGCTCATCCTCCTAAAGTAAACACAAACCCTGAGGTTGACTTGTTTTTGTCCCGATCTACATGAAAGTCAAAATCGGTGTAACCCAATGGAAGTAATTCATCTGCCTGGTAAATCAACATGTACTCTTTAGTCCTACGTAGGTACTTGAGTATATGCTTTACTGCAGACCAATGTTCCGGTCTTGGATTACTCTGATATCTTGCTACCATGCCCACAGCATAACAAATATCAGGTCGCGTACACAACATCGCATGCATGAGGCTTCCTACTGCCGATGCATAAGGAACTGCCTTCATGTCCTCTATCTCATGAGGTGTCTTTGTGGACATCTTCTTATATAGTGGTATCCATGCCGAAAGGGTAAATCCCCTTTCTTGGAATCCTGCATGTTGAAACGCTTAAGGACAGTATCTATGTATGTGGATTGGGATAGGGACAACTTTCTCTTCTCTTGGTCCTGAATGACCTTGATTCCGAGAACATGTCCTACTTCTCCCAAATCCTTCATATAAAATTACTTAGATAACCATACCTTCACATCTGACAACATCTTCACACTGTTTCCAATGAGAAGAATGTCATCTACGTATAGCACAAGAAACCCCACCACGTTTCCATCACTTTTCTTGTACACACAGTGCTCATCTGGACATTGGGTAAATCCATACGATTGGACAACCTCGTCAAAACGGATGTTCCAAGACCTGGAAGCCTGCTTCAGTCCATAAATGGACCTCTTCAGCTTACAGACCAGATGCTCTTGACCCTTTGCAATGAATCCTTTTGGTTGTTGCATATAGATGTAGTCGTCCAAATTCCCGTTAAGGAAAGCAGTCTTAACATCCATTTGCCAAATCTAATAATCCATATGAGCGGCTACAACCAAGAAAATCTTGATGGATTTGAGCATGGCTACCAGCGAAAAGGTTTCCTCATAATCGATACCCTCTTTCTGAATGTACCCTTTCGCAACAAACCTAGCTTTGAAGGTCTCAACCTTCCCATATGCTCCTCTCTTTCTCTTATAGACCCACTTGCATCCAATGGCGCGAACGCCACTTCGTGGCTCTACAAGATCCCAGACCTGATTAGAGTCCATAGACCCTATTTCAGACTTCATCGCCTTTTGCCTAGACTCTGCGTCCCGATTTTGAAGTGCCTCGAGGACATGTCTACTACTGGGCTTATAATCTAAGGCATAGTCTTCTTCCAAGAACCTAGCATTCGTGCTAACGATTACTTTCTGGTCCTCGAGACTATAAAATAGAACACCTTTTGTTTCCTTACAATATCCCACAAACAACCTAACTTCTGTTCTCGGTTCCAACTTATCAGTATCGGTTCTCAGCACGTGTGCTGGACTACCCCAAATCCAGAGATGCCTTAGACTGGGCATATGCCCAGACCATAACTCCAATGGTGTAGACAGTACTGATTTAGATGGTACTCTATTCAGAATATATACCGTTGTTTCTAGGGCATATCCCCAAAACGAATCTGGTAAAGTACTATAACTCATCATAGCCCTAACAATTTCTATAAGAGTCCTATTCCTTCTTTCTGCTACGCTGTTTTGCTGAGGCGTGCTAGATGCAGTCAGCTGGGATGTAAACCCATTATCCGTCAAGTAGTTCCTAAATTCATTCGAGAGATATTCACCACCACGATATGATCATAACGACTTGATACCTTTTCCTAACTGCTTCTCCACAACTGCATTATACTCTAAGAACTTCTCAAAGCATTCAGACATGCGGTGCAGAAGAAAAATGTACCCATATCTCGAGTAATTATCGATAAACGTAATGAAGTACTCAAAACCACCTCTCTCTTGAACACTCATAGGACCACATAGCTCGGAATGAACTAGCCCTAACACATCTTCGGCTCTTTGCCCCTTTGAACTAGAAACCCTCTTAGTCATTTTGCTTTCCAGGCAAGACTCACAAGTTGGAAAAGCCCCGACTTCTAACGACCCCAAGGGCCCGTCTGCTACCAACCTTTGAATCCTCCTAAGGTTTATATGACCAAGTCTTAGATGCCAAAGATATGTTTCATTCATTTTGGAAGGTTCCTTTCACTTATTTAGATTAGATGATGAATTAAGTAATTATTTCTGTTGCAGTGCAGATGACTTACATTCTAGAATATAGAGATTGTCAACTAATGAACTAGAACATATAAACTTTTTGCCAAAACGAATAACAAATTTATTATCAAAAGTAGCAGAAAAACCATTCATAAACAACTTAGAAACTGGAATCAAATTCTTTCTAAAACTAGGAACATAAAGACAATCTTTCAAAACAAGAAACCTATCTAAGCCAAAATCTAAATAAACATCTTCCACTGCAACTGCTAACGCTCTACTAGCATCGCCCAAGTAGATGGTAACTTCTCCTTCCTTAAGCCGTCTCTCCTGGAACCACTGCATTGAATTGCAGACATGATCAGTGGCTCCTGTATCTACACACCAGCATTTGGTCTATAACACTGCTAAATATGTTTCAACGACTAAAGAAAAAGATGCACCTTTGTCAAACTTCTTGAGGAGAGGGCATTATGCCTTCCAATGTCCTTTCTGCTGGCATTTGTGGCATTTTTTCTTTCGGCTTCTTCGCCTTCTGTCGAGGTTGCACGTCATTCATGACTGCCTTGCCCTTTCCTGCGGACTTCTTCCTCTTCTTGACCTTAGGAGCCTTAGAAGTAGAAGTTTCACGCCGCTGAGCCACCATGGCTTAGGTCTTCTGATGAAACAGGCCCTCTGTCGACTGATGTTCAGAGACATATTTCGGAAGAGTCATCAACATCTTATTCATGTTGTAATTCAACCGGAATTGCTCGAAGCTCTTCGGCAAAGACTGGAGCACTCTATCAACCTGGGTTTCCCCGTCAATAAAAGCCCCAAGAACCTCCAGCTCATTCAGCTGGGCTATCATAGCAAGAACATGTTCCCTTACGGGAGTGCCCTCACGCATGGTCATGTTCATCAGAACCCTCATGGCTTCTTGTCAGGCAGCCCGCGACTGATGACCAAATAACTCCTTGAGATTGAGGAGCATCTCTGCTACAGTGTTCATAGACTGATGTTGATGTTGAAGTACATTTGACGAAGATGCCAAGATGTAACACTTCGCCATCTTGTCAGCCTTTTTCCACCGAGCATACTCTTCTTTCTCTTAGCCTAGTGCATTGTCAGCAGACACAGCCGGACAAGCCTCAATAGTAGCAAATTTGTACCCTTCAGCAGTTAACACAATATCCAAGTTCCTTTTGCAGTCAATATAATTAGGACCAACAAGTTTGTTTTCTTTGAGAATTACGGACAACGGATTGAAAGACATTTTGAATTCATGGAATCATGCAAACATAGTCTTTACTGAGTCAAGTAGTTTTGAATTTAAACATCAAATATTGATCCCATGTAACAATATTCAAATAAATTCAGCAACACCTCAAAACACCGAATCCCCGCAGGCCACGTAGTGTAGACGTCTAGGGTTCAAACATTCGTAAGAGGAGGGATAAATCCCATTAGCTTAACATACTGCCAAGCAATACTTAACTAATGGTCGGTCCATCTTTTGACCAGCGCAATTAACTTTAAAAGAATAAAAATGACCTTTTTCTTTAGGAATATCGTAATTATTTGTACTTTAAGTGTAACCATTAGTCCTAAGTTTACTACCAAAATTATACATCTACCTTTGGGTGACCCGTACGCTTTTAAAATAGCTCACTATAACCATCCCGAAGGAGATTCTTCCTTGTGAATTGTTTAAAAAAACGTCCTTTGGGCTCAAATTAAATCACTTCACTGACAAACCTACATTGGAGGCCTTGGATGTAATTTATTTAAACCCATTACACACTTAATATAATTTTTGATTTACGGGATTTTCCTAAACATGCTTCTAATAATCCGATTAGCACATAAGCAATCTCATAAGAACATGCATGATTAATAAGCAATAATAAACTAGAAATTATAATTCAACTATCATAGCCATTAATCAATCTCCAATGTTACGGAGAAAACACAATCATGTCCTTGTTGAATGTGTCCTCCATTTCAGGTATTGAAACTCCCCTTTCGCAGTGACTCCCACTGAATTGGTCGTCTCCGGGAAAGTCGCCATTGGATTATCACCATGGCATCCGTGTACGTGTTTGTCGCCTCGCCCAGTCAAGGTTGGTCCACGCCCATCGAATCAATAATGAATAATATAAACAACAATTACATGATTCTTCCTATGACCCATGCAGGAGCCGTACATGAGTTTCTATGAAAGCAACAAACTATGCGGTGTCTTACCGCGCGAATAATTTATTACAAGCATTCACCAACCCAAAAATTCCTCGACATGTCCGAGGCTTATAAAACAGCATACATTCAACATGAATTAAAATCCATACATACGGGTCACAAATTGTCGGATTCGAAATTGCCTGCAAAAACTTATTAGAATTTCTAATCTACTATGCCGCTGCATCTGTACGCATATAATTTATGTAAACAGGCGAAGTCCAAATTCAAATTGTGCACGAGGTTGAATTAAACCTGGGCTCTGATACCAGTTGTTGGGTTCTATGAGGAACGTCAAACAACATACACAGTATTGAACTTATCGAAATAAATGCTTACACAGTGGAATCTATAGTTTGGATACGGACATTACCTTTTAAAATTTTTGCTGACTCAGAGACGATGTTGAATACCGTTGATGTTGTTCGTCTGAACAGCACAATCTAATAGGCAGTTAGATTTGGCCTTTAATCGATTCTAATCGATAAATCACACGAAGCTCGGTTGCATGGTAGTCGGGTCTCAGCGTCGGTAGCAGCAGCTCGGTAGTGAGCCTCGGTCACGAGTGCTAGTCGCGTGGGGAAGGATGCTGGCAGTGGTCGCGAGTCGCTGGGCAGGCGCAGGCAGCGTACGTGCGCGCGTCGGGAGGTGGCAGTATACGCGCGCGGGTAGTCCTACTCCTGGGCGGACTGGCGCTTGCAGGTGGAGGCACGCGGGCGTGGGCAGCAAGTCTCCTGGGCTCTCGCGGAGTGTGTGCGCGTTGAAGTCGCGCGCTGGGAACTCGCATGATCGGCGACTGGCATCGAGTGCGGAGGACGAGCGATCAGGAGGCACTGGGAGCTCGCGGGCGTCGCTGGGCGTCTGTGCTGGGTGCTAGGACCGCGTCTGCCTGGGCGCGATTGCGGGCGGTAGCTCGCGGTTGCGATTGGCTGGGCACGAGCGGCTTCCGGCGGCGATGGGTGGCAGCAACGATTTCCGGCGGTAGTCGACGGCGGCGGAGGTGACCGGAAATATATATATATATAAAGGCTTGAATTAATTGTACCCAAAAGCCTTCGAACGGATTACCTAAACTCCTACTTCGATTAAACTTGGTGGAGCGTTTAATCGAATCTCCCTAAATCTCGAACGATGCTATTTCTCATGTGTATGTAGAGACAAAAATCAACCAGCATAATGTCATCCAAGAGGTTGGGACATGGCGTATTCATAGGCTCCGTTAGGGACCTTAAGGAGGTGCTAAATATGGGCTTGTCCCATTAGGCCAAAGAATCCTAATTCCACTCCATCTACTAATCCAATCTAGGATAGAATTCCTACTACTCATCACCTCCTAGAAGACTCCCAAGTCTCCTAACATTAGACAAAATTCTAGTAGGAATATTCCCTTCCTAATGGAATAATAATTATGGAATAAAATTAATTCCTTATTAAATAGAATTAAATAATAAAACATCCCACTAGAATAATATCATTGCTCTCCCCATAACTCCTAATTTATCGATGAATTCGAACCTCCATGATTAAATAATATTAATCTGATTGATCGATTTACCTGCCTATGTTTAAGATACAACGTCCGTTAAATAATTAAATTACTGAAAAAATAATTAATTAACTTCTTATTCATTTCTGAAATTAGTACCACTCAGAACCTTAACCATTATGTCAGACAATCGTCTACCTGCAGGGTTTTAACATAATGTACATTCCTGAGCTCATTTTGGGGACGTCATCAATCCAGCGCACTGGAACATAGTGACTGTAAATAATTTATAATAGCACATCATATAATCATTCTCATTTACCAAAATACCTAGTATGTCATCCTAATAAAATAGGAATCACTTGGTAAATCAAATAAGCAAGAAATGAATACATATGCCTATTTTATATTATTTTACAGCTTAAGGGAACACATTAATCACTGAAGGTCTACATTACAACAACGATCAGTGAGTCTCATAATCTTATCCTTATGTGGTCCTGTTCAACACTTATCATAAGTGCTAGTGTAATTCTTCACTCAAAGACCAACTGAATCAAGAATACACTCTCAGTCTTTTTCCAAGAGGGGTCTCACTGCCTGTCTAGACTGTGAACGAATAGTTTAGTCTTATAAGGAACCGATAAGTGATCTTTTTGTTCGAAACACTTCGAGCCACACTATCTCAATATAAGACAAGGAGTATGATTTGCATAAATAAATAAACTGCAAACATATGTACTTTGACTGAAACATGATGGCCATATCAAAATAGAATTGATAGAATCTGCAAAACATAGCTTTTACAGCATATCTCTAACAGTTCAGGGATATATTTGCTTTAACTCAGAGGAACTGACGGGAACTGACCCTGAAATCATGGAGCACAAACTCAATGTCGACCCCCAGAAAGCCAGTGAAGCAGCGACTTAGACACCATGGTGCGGAAATCGACAATGCCATTGAAGCTGAGGTGGACAAATTGCTGCGAGCATGGTACATTAAAGAATTCCAATTCCCCGAACGGATATTAAACAGTGATGGTGAGGAAGGCATTAAATAAATGGCGTATGTGAATCGACTTCCGCGACTTGAACTTGGCGTGCCCGAAAGATCACTATCCTTTGCCAAGAATCGACCAGGTAGTCGACTCAACGGCTGGCTGCAAATTACTGGGTATGATGGATGGATCACAAGGATACCATCAAATACCCTTAGCCCCCGAGAATCAGGGTAAAGTAAGCTTCGTGACGAGCAAAGGGACATACTGTTATGTAGTCATGCCCTTTGGACTTAAGAACGCAAGGGAGACTTACCAGCGGTTGATGGATCGGATGTTCAAGCCTCAAATTGGGCGAAATATGGAAGTATATGTCGACGACATCCTTGTAAAGAGCAAATCTTCGACTTCACACCCAGACGATATAAGGGAAACATTCAAAACCTTTATAGCGTTTGGGATGAGTTGAACCCAAGAAAACTTTAGAGTGAAGGCAAGACAATTTCTGGGATACGTCGTCACGGAACGAGGAATTGAGGTAAATAAGGACAAGGTGCGAGCCATACTAGACATGGCCCCACCGCGAAACATAAAAGAAGTATAGGGCCTGACAGGAAAGATTGCGGGTCTGAGTAGGTTTATTGCCTGAGCTGCCGAGAAGAGTTTTCCTTTTCTCAAATTGCTCAAAAGAAGACGACTTTCTTGTGGAGTGACGAGGCGCAAATGGCATTTGAAAAGTTGAAAGAATTTTTGAGCGAGTTGCCCTTGTTGACCAAACCCGAGCCTGCTAACGAGTTGGTGTTGTATATCTCGGTGCGAGTGGTTTCATTGAGTTCGGTGTTGCTGCGAGAACAAAGAGGATACCAACAGCTGATATATTATACAGTCGAGTGCTCCAAGGAGCCGAGACGAGGTATTCATGAAGTCGAAAAGGCTGCTCTAACTCTGGTGATAACGACGATGAAATTAAGGCCATATTTTTTAAATCATACGGTAGTGGTAAGGACAAACTTTCAGCTCAGAGAAACATTGGGACGACCTACGGTGTCAGGTCGACTTGTCAAATGGGCTGTCGAATTAAGCGGGTACACCATTAAGTACGAGCCCAGGCGGGCGATCAAAGCCTAGGCACTGGCCGATTTCATCGAGGAATGTACTAAGGGAGAAGAAAAAAAATGGATAATTCATGTCGATGGGTCCTCTGCATCCAAATGATCTGGATTAGGAGTCGTCTCGTGACTCCCGAAGGAGAGAAACTCGACTTTGCCGTAAGAATGAGGTTTAAAACCTCAAACAACGAAGCGGAATATGAAGCACTTATCAAAGGGATCCACCTCACAATTGGTGGCGAAGCAACAGAGGTCATGGCACATTCAGACTCACAACTCGTAGTGGGACAAGTAATGTGAAACTACGAAATTAAGGAGGATCAGATGCTAAAATATGTTGAGGAAATTCAAAGCCTTGTGCAAAGTTTGGAGAAATTTTAGTTAGCACAGATCCCACGAGAGGAAAATAAACAAGTCGACTGGTTGGCAAGGATTGCAAGTTCAATTGAAGGAAAGATGGGAAACCATATTACTACTATGCACTTGGAAGAAAGTGTTTTGGGCGAGGCAATGGAGATCGACGAGGAGGACGATTGGATGAAGTCGATTCGTGAACTCTTGCGGGGCCAAGTGTAATATCCCGTTATTTTATTAGTATAAATCATGTTTTAGTTTCGATATATTAATATTGTCGAGTATTAATTTTCAGAATTAATTATTTTCAGTCAAGATTACCGAAAATTACTTTCAACGTACCGTTTATGTTCGAAATAATTTTGGTAATTAAGCATTATGTTTAATTAAATAATTAAAAATAAGGAAATGATTAATTATCAATTAATCACTAAATCAAGCCTAATAGCTGTACCACTTTCTTATTAATTATCAAAAGCCGTATCAAGTTCTTAAGTTAAAGGAAATATTTTTCCTTCTTGTTAAGCTCCCACACGTGTCGAGATGAGAAAGTTAGGGGTGTGATTAGTCATCTTAAGTTGTTTTATCATGAGGCAAGTGTCATTAGATGGCTAAGACACATGAACCTCTCATCATCCAACTTCCATTCGGTGAAGTATATAAGGGAGTGTTGGGTGGAATTTTTCCCACTTCTTTAGCCATATATCTTCCTCATAAATTCAGCATAAAGTGACAGGGGTGCTAAGTGGGAGTCGTTGTTACCGTACGCCGAGTTCGCGTATAACAACAGCTATCATTCTTCTATTCAGATGGCTCCTCACGAGGCACTTTACGGTCGCAAGTGTCGTTCCCCTCTTTATTGGGACGACGTTGGAGAGCGACGAGTACTCGGTCCCAAGCTGATCGAGGAGACTGCAGATCAGGTCGAGTTGATCCGGCAGAGACTCAAGACAGCTCAGAGTCGACAGAAATCTTCAGCCGATCATCATCGACGAGATATTCAGTTCGAGGATGGCGAGCCAACTTTTCTCAGAGTTCGTCCGATTCGTGGAGTTGTTCGATTCGGAAAGAGAGGGAAGCTGCACCCTCGTTTCATTGGCCCGTTCGAGGTTCTCGAGCGAGTAGGCGAAGTCGCATATCGATTAGCCCTACCTTTCGAGTTATCAGGCATTCATAATGTTTTTCACGCATCTATGTTGCGTAAGTACGTGTGCGACCCCGATCATGTTATTCCCCATTCAGATATTCAGGTTCAGCCAGATCTTTCGTACGAGGAGCGACCGGTAGTTGTACTAGACCGTCAGGTTCGTCGGCTCCGGAAGCGAGATGTTCCGATTTTCAGTGGGATCGCCACGGAGCTACTTGGGAGGCGGAGTCCGATATTCGCGCTCTTTTTCCAGATTTTCAGTTTTGATGTACATATTTTATGTTCCATGTACATAGTTCATGTATGGTCAACTATGTTTTGAATTTCCGAGGACGGAAATTTTTAAGGAGGGAGGATTGTAATATCCCGTTAGTTTATTAGTATAAATCATGTTTTAGTTCCGATATATTAATATTGTCGAGTATTAATTTTCGGAATTAATTATTTTCAGTCGAGATTACCGAAAATTACTTTCGACGTACGTTTACGTTTGAAATAATTTTGGTAATTAAGCATTATGTTTAATTAAATAATTAAACATAAGGAAATAATTAATTATCAATTAATCACTAAATTAAGCCTAATAGCCGTACCACTTTCTTATTAATTATCAAAAGCCGTATCAAGTTCTTAAGTTAAAGGAAATATTTTTCCTTCTTGTTAATCTCCCACACGTGTCAAGATGAGAAAGTTAGGGGTGTGATTAGTCATCTTAAGTTGTTTTATCACGAGGCAAGTGTCATTAGATGGCTAAGACACATGAACCTCTCATCATCCAACTTCCATTCGGTGAAGTATATAAGGGAGTGTTGGGTGGAATTTTTCCCACTTCTTTAGCCATATATCTTCCTCATAAATTCAGCATAAACTGAGAGTAGAGAGGTTAAGCATTTTCTAAGTGAGCACCGCAAGCTCTACTTACACATCCACCCGCACCGCAAGCACCGTACGCACGGAGGCTCCGGTTGTTTCGAGCAATTGAGCAATCAGCTGAGGGTGAAGAAGGTAACATCAGTTTTACCTGGTTATGTTATGATTCAAGTCCTGTTAAGATTAAGTTGAGTAAGACATGTTCATGATATAGCTTACCTTGTTTTCGGCCGTGCGTGTGGTGTGTCAAGCCCGTTCATGTTATGATCCCTCGAGCATATCTCGCATGTTTAGTTTATATTATGTGAAATCATGATCAGTCAATTTAGATTGCTCGAGTATGTTTATGTTTTGGCTCAGTAGTTAGGCCATGGGATGTGGTCGCGCATATAGCGCACCACGGCCGTGCATGTGCGTCGAAGATATCAAGTTCAATCCTTCGAGTATATCATGTTATTTTATTCGGTAATCATTGATCATGTTCAGTTAAGTATGATTTGCCGAGAGAAAATGAGGTTCGATCGTGAAACGGCTTAACGCCATCGGCAGCGCACGGTGCGCCCGCCGCGGCCAAGTTCAGTCCATTGGTCAAAATTCATGTTTTCAATTTAAATAAGTCCTTATGTTCATGTTATGCCATCTAAGGTTTGATTGTGCGAGAGTTGTTG
>CACSLK010023397.1:12125455-12141747 GCA_902706635.1 Striga hermonthica
TCGTTGGCCTGGAACCGCAGCAAAGGGATCAACGGGTGGCGCTGCGGTGTCCGACGGCCGTGAACCGCACCCGAGTAACTCCGTTTCGGTCCGAACTGCACTCGAGTGACTCAGTTTCAGTTCAAACTGCACCCGATTGACTCCATTTCAGTACGAACCGCCCTGCTGCAATGGTGGCCGAGGCTCGCAAGGATTCAGCCCCATCGGAGGTTGTGGATGCTTCTCAGACAGAGGGGGCCTCGCAGCTGGGGTCCTTTTGCATGAACCTGCTCACGGAGACGCTGCGATGGGGGGTGCCGCTGATGCTCGACGTGAAGTCACGGCCAGAGGGAAAAGCTTGCCGTGGCGCTGCGAAGGAAGGGTCATCGGCATCTGCCGCTTGTTCGCGCCTGGAAGGAGTCACAGAGGTGAGCGACAGACAAGGGCTCACGACTGAGGTTCGCCGGTGGAAGCTTCACGATGGTGGTCGGAGGGCTCGGTGATGGCGGTTCGTCGCTGCTCACAGAAACAGGTATCGCTCACTGTTCGGGGTTCACGTCGGTTGTTGGAGGTCGCCGGAGTTGGCTGCTGCGTGCGAAGGGACAGCGGCTCGCTGGAGTTGCACCGGCTGAGGAGAACTCGCGAACAGGGGGTCGCCAAGAAGGAGGTTGGTGACGATGAGGGATGATGAGGGATCGAGAGAGAAAAGATTTCTTCACTTCTTCTTGTGCGAACTTCGATCGAAAGAGAGTGAGGTAGGGAGCGAGAGAGATAGGGTGGCGGCGTGATGAATTCTTTCTGCGAGAAGTGTGGGGTGAGGAAGACGATTGTGAGGGATGAGGGTTCGACTTGCATAGGTTTTCATCAAAATCTGATGGGCTAATAAAAATTGGTCAATATAGCTAAACAAAAGGTTGTTGGGCCCAATTTTTGGGCCGAAAATACTAAAGCATACGGGTTGGGTTCTCTTTAATCATTCGCCACTCAACTTACGCATTAGGAAGCCCGACTCACTCGAATGACATCGGAAAATAAAATAAATCAACCGGCACTCATATCAATAATACACAATAAAAATATATATATATATATATATCATAATTATATATATTATTCAAATAATATTACCACATAGGCAATTAATTCAAATAATAATAATAATAATAATAACAATAGCAATTAGGCCTTTAAGCAATTAATAATATAATACAATCACCAATAATAAAGTAAATATAAAATAATAAATATAATAATTCATTCAAAAAAATTCTCCAATAAACGGGGCATTACAAGAGGTAGCCTCCTCGATCATCGAGGGAAGTATGCAGACAAGGAGTTGCAGAAACAATGACTGTAACGCCCCGGTCAATTATAATATTAAAATGATTTCACTTGCTCGACTATAAAGTGAAACTGATAGTTTTCTGAAATTTTTTTCGAGTTGTTTGATTTAAGACTACGGCATGAATTATGTGATCATATGTGAATTATGTGCTCCTATATGTTTGATCATTTTATTATTATGCTCAAAATTATTTCTGTTCGAGCTGAACCGTCGGAATTGCTTGTCGAACCCTAGTCTCGTGTTCGCTCGTGCCGATGTTCCCAGGTAGTGAACCTCGCGGCCGTGCATGAGGACCCAGCTCACCGAGCCTCCAAGACCTCGAAAACCGAGACCAAGCATGGCAATGCACGCCCCAAGCCGCAAGGACAAGCCTCGCGCCAGTAGCCTCGCATCGTGCATCCGCGCCGTACCCGTACCCGAACCCGCACCCGTGCGCTAGTCACCCGAGCCCTTGAGCCATATTATTCCTAACACCCTATGTTCCTGTAAGTATGTTGGCCCCATGCAAGTTTTAAGAGGTTCATTAGAGAATCATTAAGCTAATTTTCAACCAAAGGTGCATTAACAAGGTCAAACATCATTAACATAATTCTATTCCTAAGCTAGCATGGGTTGATTTGTTTAATGACCTTGTAAGGTCTTATCCAATCTTGTCCCTAGTGCAAGACCAGACCCTTTTCAGCACTTTTTCAGCACATGCAATCACCCATAACGCTCCACTTTCATGCTAAAACCGAGCTCATGCCTTGTGACCTTGGAAATGAGGCCTTCCACCTTGTCTCCCACTTTGTTTTCCTTGCATAAGTCCTAACGCCCATGACCCCATTATAAGGCCTCACTTCAGCCCTTTGAAGACCTCATTTTGATGCCCAACACTTGGTAAAAACTTGAGCAAAAATCCCGTTCAACAGCCATAACTCCGAGAGCAACATTCATGTGCTGAGAAGGAACCTTATGTACCCAAGTGCTTTGTTGATTGAATGTTCTTGAGTTCTAGCTAGTATTTTCGAGAACCCCAGCTATATAATCCTCCTACATCATCCTACTCTCATCTTAGAAGTATGTAGTGCAAGCAAACTCAAGAAATCAAGCTAAAGAAAGCAAGAAGCCGCAACTATACGAGGACCGAGCAAGACCAAGCATACCCGACTTCCTTTGTATTTTTCTTGAAGATTAAGAGGTTGGTGTGCTCAAATCTTTTTAGAATCATAATATAGATGAGATAAAGAATAGAATGATATATATGTGCCATACATGTTCAGTTTTTAAGTAGTTATAAGCATGCAATAAGTTAAAGTTGTCCCAGCTCGCATGAGTGTTTCTTATGTGTTGTTTGCTTGCATTTTTGGCTATGCTATAAAAAACCTGGGAAACTATGATTTATATGACTGTCTCTTGTGTAAAATAGGATTTCATAGGATCAAGAATCAAGTCGTTTAGACTAGTATAACTCGAGTTATAGATTTTTGAAAATAAGTATGCAAGTTGATTTTATATGACAGATTTCAGCTATGACTTCAAACGCGAATAACTCGAGTTCTACTCAGGATAAAATTATTAAATTTTATGGACATTTTTATATATGATTTAAGAGCTTTCATATCAAATTTTATGACTTTATCTTAAGAATTGAGTGAGTTATGAATTTTACAAATAGATGGTGCAAGCAGTTTTTCTGTGAACCCGGCAGCATGTTAAATTAAATGTATGACTTTTTTATCATGTCTTAATGTGCTTAAAAGCAAATCTAACCTTCAAGAAAGTTATAGGTCTATTTCGTAGCTTTCTAATAAGGTAGGGTGCATGCTGATATGAAGTCTATAGTGTGAATTAGAGTCTAAATACTGAGGTGCTGTTGTAACATAAATTTGTTTCTGACAGATTTCATGAACCAAATATTTTATGTTTAAACTCATTGAGAGCATTGTTATTTGTCAATGTGATCTTAAGAAAAGTTGTAGATATTTAAGTTAGCTTCTATGTGGTTTTTGAATCTCACTAAAAGCATGTTTGTAGCTTCATTTATCCTACAATTACTGAAGTCCTGTCAGCGGTCTGATTTCAATTGTTGACTGCAACTCGGTTATGAATATTTATTGAATTATCTGCTGCTAAATGACCTTATTTGTTTTCGAGGTCCGCATAAGAATTGTAGATGCATGTCTTAGGGTTAAATTGCAAATGGAATCATGATTATATGACAAGTGTGCTGCAAGTTATGTTGACTTTAAAATTGCTATGAGGGTTAGGTTTTGAACACTCTTGTTTTATTTTTGGAAATAGAGTTTACTTTTAAAACGCGTGCTTATATAGCCTATATGAGCTGAGTTAGATCAAGTGAATGTTTCTTATATGATTATATAGCTTAAGGAGAGTCGAGCCTCCGACATCTACTTCCATTTCAAGCACTTGCAACAGATATTTTCAGTATACCAGGTGGGGGTCATGTACTGGGTTCCACATCTTTAATAATTACTTTACCATGTCTAAGGTATGTTCGAGATAGTATAATCTCCCAGGTGAGAGGCCAAAGCAAGGGCCTTCTTATTCCATCTGGTACCATATAAGGACTGACCTAAGGGCCTTCAGTTTTATCGGGTGGTGTGCACAGGAGCGGCCAAAGTAAGGGCCGATAAGGGTCTTTGAGACCACAGATACAAGAACAAGTTTTTAGTCATGATAAGTTATTATCGATGCTGTATTATTCAGTACTGGTCTTTGCGGAGCATAGTGGTTTGCTCACACCCCCATTGTATTTTTCAGGTGACAGAGTCGAGCGTGCTGGGTGAGCTGAGCATAGTGGCTTGCTCACGCCCCCATTATCTCCGTAACGGTTTGATTGGGTTACATGTTAATTTATGTCCGTATAAGTAGGATAAGCAAGTTTCATCTATAGCATCCCGCAACAAGTTAGTATTTTCGAAAACCAGCTCGCACAATCTTTCGAAAATAAAAGCAAAAAATTTACTCTGACTTTTTTCCAAGCTAGTTGAGGCGGGGTGTTACAGCATTGGTATCAGAGCGTGGTTTGCGTCTCTGGATACATTAAAAAGTTTAGAAAAAAAATGACCATGCCACGCTCACTCCACGCTTACTCTGAGGTAAGTCACCTAAAGCAAGTTTTTAAGTTTTGCAAAGTGCTCATTTCAGTTCAAGTATGGGGCCTAGATAAATATACTCCTATAAACAAGAACTCTAGACAGAACTCTAGAACAGCTAAGTCCAAGGACTCTAGACTAAGTCAGAACTCCACTTTGTGCCGAACATAGAAAATTTAAGTATATTGGAACTCTAGCCCAGCTAGGTGTTTTCGATTTTCATTAACTGTTTCAGTAATAGTATGGCCATTTCTTAATAAGATATATTGATCTATTCAAGTGTTATTTATCATCCAGAATGCGCCTCGCGTAGCTCCTCGCGCACCAGCTGAACAGGATCAGGCCGCCGTAGTCAGTAAATTCCACACCTTTACCCCACCCCACTTCACCAGAGAGGATGGCCCACTAGCTGTGGGGGAGTGGATCCGCAAGATGGAGCGGATTTTTCGTGTGATGGGTTTATCTGAGGAGCATAAGGTCGCTTGTGCCGAATTCCAGATGGACGGCGCAGCAGGGGATTGGTGGGACGACCACTGGCGTTATCCGTGCTGAGGACGAGCGAGAGGCTGGCCACAACTCAAGATACTTCTAGAGGACAAGTTCTACCCTTGCCATTTCCGTCAGAGGATGGCTCGAGAGTTTTACGTCCTGCAGCAGGGGGACAAATCCGTTGAGGAGTACGAGCGTGAGTTTGCTCGTAAGAGTGTATTTGCTCCACACCTTGTGGACACAGAGGAGAAGAAGGCAGTCCAGTTCCGTGATGGACTGAAGAAGAACATCTGACTTCTTGTAACCAGTCACGGCTACCTCGATTATGCTCACACTGTTGAGCGAGCTCAGCAGATCGAGGCATTCCTTCAGCTTGATGCATCTACCCAGCCCGCCACCATTCAGCCTGCTCAGCCAGCGCCACCCCAGCAGGCGCCGAACCCGAACAAGAGAAAGTGGAACGATCGCAACAACAAAAAGAACCACCTTCAGAGGGGTCCAACTCAGGCCCAACCAGCTCACCAGGACTTCCCCGTCTGTGCCACCTGCAGACCCCACCACCCTGGGGAGTGTCTAGCCGGGCAGAACCAATGCTACCGTTGCCACCGACCTGGCCACAGGATTGCCGATTGCCCAGACCGCCCACAGCCTCAGCAGGGCCAGAGATAGCCAGCCCAGAGACCCCCAGGCCAGCAGCAGAAGCAGCGGCGAGGAGGACCCGCTCGCATCTACGCACTCGATCAGGATCAGGCCATTGAGCAGCCAGGTACACTGTCTGGCATGCTGTCTTTATTCAATACTCCAGTCTTCGCTTTGTTTGATACCGGGGCGACGCATTCATTTGTCTCGACCAAGTGTTTATCAGTCTTAGGGGTCTAGGGAGCAAGTACTTTCGAACCTCTCGAGATCAGCCTGGCATCGGGAAGGAAGATAGTTACGAGTGCCCTGGCCAAGAACCTTGGCCTCAATATCGGAGGCAGAACCCTAGACATAGACACTTTTGTGATTGATATGAATGATTTCGACCTGATTCTCGGCATGGATTGGCTGACGAAGTACTGTGCAGACATCAGTTGTCATGACAGGGAGGTGACATTGCACTTATCCGATAGAGACCGCATTACATTTTTTGGGACTAAGGCCCAGACTCTACCGCGTGTTATTTCCATGGTGAAAGCGACGAAGTACTTGCAAAAATAAGATTGTTAAGGTTTTCTTATCAACATCATGGGGAAGACTTCGGAGAAGCTGACACCCGGAGATATACCCATTGTTCGCGAGTTTGTGGACGTTTTTTCCGAACAGCTTCCAGGAGGACCACCTAACCGCCAGGTGGAGTTCACAATTGACTTAGTCCCTGGAGCGGGACCAATGTCGAAAGCGCCGTATCGCATGGCGCCGAAAGAGCTTCAGGAGTTGAAGGCTCAGATTCAGGAGATGTTGAGTCTCGGTTTCATCCGACCGAGCGTTTCACCTTGGGAAGCACCTGTCGTATTTGTCAAAATGAAGGATGTGCCTATGCGTATGTGCATCGACTACCAGGAATTGAACCGTTTGACGGTGAAGAACAAGTATCCGCTTCTCAGGATAGAGGACTTATTCGACCAACTGAGGGGAACCAGCATATTTTCCAAGATAGATCTACGTTCTGGTTACCATCAGCTGAAGATCAGGGAGGCCGATGTGGCCAAAATAGCTTTCATAACGAGATACGGTCATTATGAGTTCGTAGTGATGCCGTTTGGTTTGAGCAGTGAGCCTACGGTATTCATGGATCTCATGAACCGTGTCTTCCATCCATTCTTAGACCGATTTGTTATCGTGTTCATTGATGACATTTTGGTCTATTCTCGTAGCCCAGAGCAGCATGAAGAGCACTTGAGGACCGTTTTAGAGACTCTTCGACGCGAAAAACTGTACGCTAAGTTCTCAAAGTGCGAATTTTGGCTAGATGGAGTGGCTTTTCTAGGCCACACCGTCACATCTAAAGGGATTAAAGTGGACCCAGGGAAGATTGAAGCAGTTCGAAACTGGTCAACACCGAGAAATGCCACGGAGGTTTGGAGCTTCCTCGGATTAGCTGGCTATTATAGAAGATTCATCGAGGGGTTTTCCAAGATTGCCCTGCCCTTGTCTTGTTTGACGAGGAAATTGGTGAAGTTTGATGGAGCAGTCGTTGTAAGTCGAGCTTCCAGGAGCTCAAAGCGAGGCTTACGATGGTACCCGTATTGACTATTCTGGATCCCACACAGGATTTCACTATCTATAGTGATGCCTCGAAGCAGGGTCTAGGTTGTGTTTTGATGCAAGACGGCAGGGTTGTGGCTTATGCTTCCCGTCAGCTAAAGCCGCACGAGGTGAACTACCCGACTCACGATCTTGAGTTGGCAGCAGTGGTTCATGCCTTGAAGATTTAGATGCATTATCTGTATGGAGGCCACTGCGAGATTTACACAGACCACAAGAGCTTACAGTATATCTTCACTCAGAAGGAGCTCAAAATGCGCCAAAGGCGATGGTTAGAGCTGGTGAAAGATTAGGACTGTACCATCAACTACCATCCGGGAAAGGCGAACGTAGTTGCTGACGCCCTAAGCCGTAAGGGAAAGGGCGAGCTGACTTGTATGATCACTCAACAGCGTCAGATTATTCAAGAGTTCGCTTAGATGCAGTTAGAGGTCGTCCAATCACCTCCCAAGTTGCCAGTTGTGGGAGGTCTTCGGGCGATGAGGATGTGGCCCATGCTCCGAGACAGGATCCGACGGGATCAAACCTTCGACGAGTTCGTTCGCTCGATGCGGGTGAATATTAATGCCGGAGGAGTAGAGGGCTTTTATCGAGGCACAAATGGTGCCCTGGAGTACAAGGGAAGAATAGTTGTGCCAAGTGTCGAGGCCCTGAAGAAGGAGATCTTGACTGAGGCGCACAGTGCTCCATACTTGCCGCACCCTGGTAGCACCAAGATGTATCACAACCTGAAAAGGTCATTTTGGTGGAAGGGGATGAAGCGAGACGTTGCCGAGTTTGTTGAGAAGTGTCTGATTTGCCAGCAAGTGAAGGTTAAGCACAAGGTTCCACCGGGTCTCTTACAGCCTTTAGAGATCCCACAGTGGAAATGGGAGAAGCTGACCATGGACTTTGTCACGGGATTACCGATGTCGGCCAAGAACCACGCCGGTATGGGTTGCAGTGGATCGACTGACGAAGTCGGCCCACTTTATGCCCGTCATAATGGACATGTCTATGGAGCAGTTAGCCGAGAAGTATCTCCAGGGAATAGTTCGACTTCACGGCGTTCCTGTCGAGATTATATCAGATCGAGATCCTCGATTTACAGGCCATTTCTGGGAGAGTCTTAACGAGTCCATGGGGACAAAGTTGAAGTTTAGCTCCGCTTATCGTCCTCAGACCGAGGGTCAGAACGAACCATTCAGACGCTTGAGGACTTGCTTGGAGCTTGTGTTCTAGAGCGGTGGTGGTTCGTGGGAGAAGTTGTTACCTACTATGGAGATTGCCTTCAACAACAGCTATCACTCGTCGATCAAGATGGCACCATTCGAAGCCTTATACGGTCGCAAGTGCAGCTCACCCCTTTATTGGGATGAAGTTGGCGAGAAATAGGTTCTCGGTCCCAAGTTGATTGAGGACACAGTGCAGAAGGTAGCCGAGATCTGAGCGAAGCTGAGAGAGGCACAGAGCCGACAGAAGGCCTATGCTAACAAGCGTAGAAGGGAGCTTGAGTTCGAAGAGGGAGACAAAGTGTTTCTGAAGGTCACGCCGATGAAAGACGTTGTATGCTTCGGGAAGAAGGGGAAGCTACAGCCCCAATTCATAGGGCCATTCGATATTCTCGAACGAGTTGGCGTAATAGCCTACAGTCTGGCGTTACCCCCAGAGCTCTCGGGTGTACACAACGTCTTCCATGTGTCGATGTTGAGAAAGTATGTGTACGATCCGAGCCATGAAGTGAACTTTGACGAGCTAGAGGTCGGGCAGAACTTGACTTATGATGGGCGACCGGTAGCAGTTCTGGACCGAAAGGTTCGACAGCTGAGAAACAGAGATATAGAGCTCATCAAAGTTTGCTAGAGTCGCCACGACGAGTCGGAAGCCACTTGGGAGAGAGAGGCCGAGATTAGAGCTCGATATCCAGATTTCGAGTTTTGAGATTTTCAGATGTATATATATGTACTTTTATTTCAGTACTTTTGTATTTAGCTTTGTACTAGGAGTTCTGGCCTAGCACCTTAGTTTTGTATTTCCGAGGACGGAAATATTTTTAAGGAGGATAGGTTGTAATGCCCCGATCAATTATAATACTAAAATGGTTTCACTTGCTCGACTATAAAGTGAAACCGATAGTTTTTAAAATTTTTTTCGAGTTGTTTGATTTAAGACTAGGGCATGAATTATGTGATCATATGTGAATTATGTGCTCCTATATGTTAGATCATTTTATTATTATGTTCGAAATTATTTTTGTTCGAGCCGAACCGTCGGAATCGCTTGTAAAACCCTAGTCTCGTGTTCGCTCGTGCCGATGTTCCGAGGTATTGAACCTCGCGGCCATGCATGAGGACCCAGCTCACCGTGCCTCTAAGACCTCGAAAACCGAGACCAAGCATGGCAATGCACGCCCCAAGCCGCAAGGACAAGCTTCGCGCCAGTAGCCTCGCGTCGTGCATCCGTGTCGTACCCGCACCCGCACCCGTGCGCTAGTCACCCGAGCCCTTGAGCCATATTATTCCTAACACCGTATGTTCCTATAAGTATGCTGGTCCCATGCAAGTTTTAAGAGGTTGATTAGAGAATCATTAAGCTAATTTTCAACCAAAAGTACATTACCAAGGTCAAACCATCCTTAACATTATTCTATTCTTAAGCTAGCATGGGTTGATTTGTTTGATGACCTTGTAATTTCTTGTCCCCTCTTGTCCCTAGTGCAAGACCAGACCCTTTTCAGCTCTATTTCAGCACATGCACTCACCCATAATGCCCCACTTTCATACTAAAACCGACTCATGCCTTGTGACCTTGGAAATGAGGCCTTCCACCTTGTCTCCCACTTTGTTTTCCTTGCATAAGTCCTAATGCCCATGACCCCATTATAAGGCCTCGCTTCAGCCCTTTGAAGACTTCATTTTGATGCCCAACACTTTGTAAAAACTCGAGCAAAAATCCACTTCAACAGCCATAACACCGAGAGCAACATTCCAATGCCGAGAAGGAACCTCATGTACCCGAGTGCTTTGTTGATTGAATGTTCTTGAGTTCTAGCTAGTTTTTTCGAGAACCCCAGCTATATAATCCTTCTACATCATCCTAATCTCATCCTAGAAGCATTTAGTGCCAGGAAACTCAAGAAATCAAGCTAAAGAAAGCAAGAAGCCGCAGCTATACGAGGACCGAGCAAGATCGAGCATACTCGACTTCCTTAGCATTTTTCTCGAAGATTAAGAGGTTGGTGTGCTCAAATCTTTTTAGAATAATAATATAGATGAGATAAGAAGTAGAATGATATATATATGTGCCATACATGTTCAGTTTTTAAGTAGTTATAAGCATGCAATAAGTTAAAATTGTCCCAGCTCGCATGAGTGTTTCTTATGTTTTGTTTGCTTGCATTTTTGGCTATGCTATAAAAAACTTGGGAAATTATACTTCATATAGCTGTTTTTTGTGTAAAATAGAATTTCATATGATCAAGAATCAAGTCGTTTAGACTAGTATAACTCGAGTTATAGATTTTTGAAGATAAGTATGCAAGTTGATTTTATATGGCAGATTTCAGCTACGACTTCACACACGAATAACTCATGTTCTACTCAGGATAAAATTATGAAATTTTAAGGACTTGTTTATATATGAGTTAAGAGCTTGCGTATAAAATTTTATGACTTTATCTTAAGAATTGAGTGGGTTATGAATTTTACAAATAGATGGTGCAAGCAGTTTTTCTGTGAACCCGGCAGCATGTTATATTAAATGTACGACCTTTTTATCATGTCTTAATGTGCTCAAACGCAACGATGATCCTCATCAAAGTTATAGGTCTATTTCTTAGCTTTCTAATAAGTTAGGGTGAATGCTGATATGAGGTCTGTAGTGTGAATTAGAGTCTAAATAGTGAGGTGTTGTTGTAACATAAATTTGTTTCTGACATATTTTATGAACCAAATATTTTATGTTTAAACTCATTGAGAGAATTGTTATTTGACAATGTGATCTAAAGAAAAGTTGTAGATATTTGAGTTAGATTCTATGTGGTTTTTGATTCTCACTAAAAGCATGTTTGTAGCTTCATTTATCCTGTAATTACTGGGTCCTGTCAGCTGTATGATTTCAATTGTGGACTGCAACTCGGTTATGAATATTTGTTGAATTATCTGCTGCTAAATGACCTTATTTGTTTTCGATGTCTTCATAAGAATTGTAGATGCATGTCTTAGGGTTAAATTGCAACTGGAATCGTGATTATATAACAAGTGTGCTGCATGTTATGTTGATTTTAAAATTGCTACGAGGGTTAGGTTTTGAACACTCTTGTTTTATTTTCGGAAATAGAGTTTACTTTTAAAACGCGTGCTTATATAGCCTATATGAGCTGAGTTAGATCAAGTGAATGTTTCTTATATGTTTATATAGCTTAAGGAGAGTTGAGCCTCCGACAGCTACTTCCATTTCAAGCACTTGCAACAGATATTTTCAGTATACCAGGTGGGGTTCATGTCTGGGTTCCACATCTTTAATAATTACTTTACCATGTCTAAGGTATGTTCGAGATAGTATAATCTCCCAGGTGAGAGGCCGAAGCAAGGGCCTTCATATTCCATCTGGTACCCGATAAGGGCTGACCTAAGGGCCTTCAGTTTTATCGGGTGGTGTGCACACGAGCGGCCGAAGTAAGGGCCGATAAGGGTCTTTGAGACCACATATTCAAGAACAAGTTTTCAGTTTCAGCTCTTATATATTTTGGTCATGATAAGTTATTACCGATGCTGTATTATTCAGTACTGGTCTTTGCGGATCATAGTGGTTTGCTCACGCCCCCATTGTGTTTTTCAGGTGACAGAGTCGAGCGTGCTGGGTGAGCTGAGCAGATGTGGCGAATGTGTTCATGATTACGAGGATATTTTATACACGCATTTTATGTCCTTAATTCATGAACCAATTTTATTATGTATGCGTGTATTAAGTATGTTTCCTAGACTTATTCTTCCGCTTAATTAGATAGTGTGAAACATCAGACTGTATGTATGGCTTCCATTATCTCCGTAACCGTTTGATTGGGTTACATGTTAATTTATGTCCGTATAAGTAGGTGATGGGTCTATTCTCAGATCTGGGGTGAACTGGTGGAAAATCGCCCGGATCTGGAATGAACCGATGAGAACGAGCTCAGATCTGTCTTGATGGTCTCCAAATTGCTATCGAACCGCGAGAACACCTGCAAGAACTCGACGCCGGAGGGATTTCCGGCGTAGAGCCTCCGACGCTCAAGTCAGTATGTGAAAAGAGTGAAAAGAGCTGTTCTGAGGAAGCAGCAGCAATGGAGGAGAATGTGAAATGAATGGGAGTTAGGGTTTTGGAGTTACCTCAACTCCTTTATATAGAAGTAAAACATTTACCTGAAGTCCCCAAAATGCCCTGGCCGACTTACTGGAAATGTCCAAATACCCTGGTCGGTTCGCATTCCGTCCACTTCCTAGTCAGCATCTAGATTCTTCCTTATCTTTGGTAGCTTCCTTCTTATCCTTAACAACTGTTCTTCGATATGTTGAAGTGCACTGGAGTCGTCGAGATCTTATGAGCTTCAAGACTTCCTCAGTCGACTCGGGATATCAACTCGAGTCGACTGGGCAATATTCAATTGTTAATAGATCCTCACGCGTTTGACCGTCTTCCAAGAGGAAATCCACTTATGCTAGTCGACATGTGGAAGTCGACTGGGAGAAATGCCTGGACCCTTGACCGGAGATACCATAAAGAATCTTCGTACAGAGTCGACTTCGCGTAAGTCGACTCGGTTGTCTCTGAACCGCGATGGTATTGAACTGTTATACGACAGTATGGCTATATCATCTAGTCCCCCCCAAAAATTACTCGAAGCGACTCTGAGCTTACGAGTAAATTTTGTCGACTGAGTGTCCCACTCGAATCTTTTCATATACCATGTCGCCTGTCCTTGCTCTACGCCACGTCTACTCATTATTTCGACTCGAAAAGTGACTTGTTTATCCAATCAGATTTCGAATTGGTTGGATAAGTCTGAATCTTTTCAAATTTCAAAATTCGAAAATGGGGTCTTGAGCTTTGATAAGACGCTTTCTCTTTCCACCGCTTCGTATTCCGTGCGCCATCTCATCCATTGAATCTGCTTATAATCTGAGGGCTAGGGTTTCTTCCACTTCCCCTATAAATATTCTCCTCCTTTTCTCTTCTTCACTTTTCGCACTCAATCTTCCTGAACTCTCCTTCTCCAGCAAACACATCATTCTCAAGCTTTCCGGTGCTTTTTTCTCATTCCGGCGTTCTACATCAACCACCATGAGTATGAGTAAGTTCTCTTTGCCTTTCAATTTACTGTTATGTGCGATTTTTTTTTCTTCTCTCTTTTTTGCTTTTCTGGGCGCTGTGCTTGGATTTTTGCATGTTCATCAGATTTTCTGGGTATTTTTATGCAAATTTCTGGCGATTGTCTTGTTAGATCTTGGATCGCAGACTTTTCATCTCTTCAAGTGTTTTTATTTGTCAGTTATCTTGGATCTAACTTCCCTTTTTTTTTAATTGATACGCTATCGACTTGACCTTCATTTGTCAAGTCGAGTTGAAATGAGAAATACTTTCCCTGTTTCTTTTTCCCTGTCTTGTTGTCGACTCGCTTCTCGTGGCTTTCTGGTCATTTTGTTGACCCTAACCTTTTTGAATCGAATCACGGTCGTGTTTTCCAATATCTATTGATTGTCGTTCTTTTCTTTTCTTTTTAGATTCCAACCTCGACCCTGTTTCTGATCCCGTGTCTGGTTCTCTTGCCCGTGAAATTGATGACTATTCGGGTTCGAACTCTGTCCACTTAACCGATGTTGGACCATGTTTTCATCAAAACGTCGAGCCAGAGGGCTCTGTTAACTCCAATGCCTCATCCTTTGGTATCGATTGGGCTGTGTACAATTAGGCGTTGCTTTCGGGCACACTTTGCGAGGATCCTGAAATTCTTCGAGCTTTTGAATCTTCTTGCCTCGACTTGATTCCTCGAGGTATTCCCCGCTAGGTTCTTCTAGATATCCTCATATATGCGACAAGCCTTGTTCCTTTACTGATAATGACTCCCCTTAATCGAGTCTATAACTATAGCATGTTCCGTGGTAAAGTTCTTACTATCGTTTTCTTATGCTCCTGGAGCCGAAATCGATGGCTTCAGAGAGTACAGCGGTCTTCCCTCTGATTGGGCTTTAGTTCCTCCTAAACCCGAAGACGACTTCCGTCGCCCTCCTAAGGGCTGTTTTACTTTTTTCGTTGTTCAAATAATGTCAGGCTTGCGTTTCTCAATTCAACCCGAGTTACTGTCGTTAAGTAACCTTTTCGATGTACCAATAAATCAATTCACCCCCAATTCCATTCGAATAATGGTAGCTTTCATAGTTGTTACCCGCGTAGTTTTAGGTTATTTTCTACCCGAGTTTTTTCTTTACTGCTACGGGTATAGGTTTAGCAAAGACGCCCATTGTCTGGGTCGTCGAGTAGGCGTTACCTTCCTTGATGACCTTTCTTCCAATATTACCGAATGGAAGAAGAAGTATTTCTTTATTCGACCTACCCCTGGCCAATATCCTTTCTCGAATGAGTGGATTACCAGCAAGCCAAAGCAACATAAACGCCCCAACTCCTCGCTGTTCGCGGATATGTTAGAAGAACTAAATAAACATGTGTGGAGCGCTCGTCAGTTGACTAAAGATAGTTCCTTACTTAATCATGTTGGTATTTGTGTCGACAAGAGTGCTCCTCGGCTTAACGACCCTTGTAAGCTTCTTTGTTTATCGGCCTTTGTTTCCGATTTGTTTATTGGTTGTTTTGCTTCGTGAATTTGTGTTTATTCATCTTGGGATATATGCATTGCTCTTGTACTAGTTTGTACTGATCATTTTTTTATTTATTTTTTATGATATATTTTTTTAGTAAAAGCTCTTGCTCGTTTCGAGAAGAAGAAGGCCGAGGCGGCCAACAAGTCATCCGCTGGGGAGCTTGAGGGAGGTTCGAGCTCCATTGCCCTTGCTGCGGCGGGCGAGACGACTGCCGCTAGACGGTCTAAGGTCGTGCTTCCCTCAGCCTCTAAACCGAGCAAGCTGTCGGGCTCTCATTCCCGTAAGAGGTCCCATAATCAAAGGGACAAGACTTCGGCGTCCGACTCCTTGAAGCGCCAGAAAGAAAAAGAGCCGGCAGCCGAGGCCGACGCAGACGTGCCCTTGGTTGGAGAAAATGCGGGACAGCCGTCGCCCGTGAGTGTGCGGCTAGTAACCCTTCAACAGCCTTCCCGGCTCTACGACAACCCTGACTCCCTGTAAATCCTCAATTACCTCCAGTCGATTCTCCCTGAGGATGACCGAGCTCGTTTCGATGGTAACCCTTACGACCGGGCTCGTTATGCTGCTCGGCTCATCCCCCAGGTAGGTTTATTCTTGTGTCTGTTTTCTCTCTTTTTTTTGTATCGTCTTCCCGTCATCTCATTTGTTCGTCTCTTTTGTTTTGTTGTTGTTTTTTAGATTTTCGCCTGTATTCTTCCGACCATGATCGAGGAGGCGACCTCCCCTGAAACCAATGTCAAGGTTTTGGGGGAGAAGTATGCGGCCAAGTGTGACGAGCTTGCGGCCAAGGAAGAGGAGCTTGAGGCCGCCAAAGCCGTCATCGCAAAACTCCGTTCTGACAAGGAGGCGGCTTTCCGTGAGGCTGAGCGGCTAAGGGTAGACTTGGTCAAGGCGAACGACGAAATCTTGGTCGAGAGGGAGAATGGGATACAGGAAGGTCGACGGACCTTCTTGAAGTCCACCGCAGGAGCGGTTTCTCTTGATCACTATCGTAAGGCTGTGGTCGAGGGATTCTGCGCCTCCTCGGAGTTTCTCGACGAACTTGTTCCTGCGGCTGTCCAGTACTTCGACTACGCCTGCGACACGTGGGAGCAGGCCGTGACCAAGCCCGACTTCTCGGGAAAAATCGACCGCGACACCGTGAAGCTAACTCTCCCCGACCCCGAGGGCTACCGAAAAGCAGTTCTTCCCCCCGGCCATGCGTGGTGGAGTGGCCTGGCGGCCAAGGCCATCCATTCGGCTGAGCTATCTTCTCAGCTTGAGGTCCCACCACTTCCTTGGGTCGGCCCAGTTGAATTG
>CACSLK010023457.1:0-17416 GCA_902706635.1 Striga hermonthica
TTTAATTTGATTAGATATCAATTAAAGAAATATATTAAATTAATCAATTAGATTGACTAATTGAATTTCGGATATTAATTTAGTAATTAATAGAATTACTAATTAATAGTTGGAATTTAAAATTGAATTTTGAATTTCAAATCCAAATAATAATAAGATTATTAAATAAGGAAATTGAAGAATAGATTAAAATAATAAAGTCTTGAAAAATGTTTTCTAGAATTATTATTTTATTATTTATCTTTAATATGATTGAAAATTAAATATTAATAAGAATAAATTAATTATGGTGGTTTGGAGTTGTTAACCAATCTACATAATTAATCTTATTTTTATTAAAACAATAATGGTGGTTATAAACCACTCCACATTATTAATTAAAAGTCAATATTGGTATGATTATTAAATAAAATTTGATTTTATTTAAAATAAAATATATCAAATATTGATTATTTTATGCTAAAATGTTTAGTATAAATAGGTGCAAAATGTTTGCACATTAATTGCTAAGTTTTGAGCAAAATTCTTCCAAGAGAAAATTCATTCAAGGAGTTGAGTGATAATACAAGAAAGTGTTCTTGAAAAATTTCCTCATAAATATATATTCTATAATTCTTGAAAAACCGAGTAGTTTCTACTAGCGAAGAAACTATAGTCGAAACCAAAGTTCAAAAGGTGGATACGATTAGAGGGAAGACATTTGGATTCCTAAAGTGAGTAACAACAAGAAGTGATCGTTACCAAACCGGGATTTGATTTCCTCATACATCGTCGGTTTTGAAGGAGTTCAAGAACAAAGGTAATTTTTATAAATTAAATATCAAATCAAAATTAGTAAAAGTTACTAGATTTTAAATGATGCTTATTTGTTATCTCGTTATACTTATGTACGGAATAAGTATTTATAAGATAAATACTTATAAAATTTTAAATTCCGTTGTAAACTCTGTTCCGTACAGTATATCGAACCCAACAGTATCTACATGGAATGCAATTTTGTCATGGCCTTTACAAATATACTTATAGATATACTTTACAGCTCGTATGGAAGAACAAATTTCAACGTTTATATGGCAATTAAACTTTGCAGGTAAGTAAGGGCTATAAAGAACTACCCATCTATTATCTAATTTACAGCGTACTTTTATTTTTATATTATTATCTCGCCTTTGATATCTTGGATAGGAGTAATTAATTTGAATAGTTTGCTCTAAAAATTGTTTTGGATAATTGAATCTGCACTTTTTTTATTTTTTTTGAATTCATACATGAATTAGTCGGATTTAAATCTCCACAAGGCCCATGCAGCATGTGTTTTTTCACCATGTTATATAAATGTGGATTTTTTTCTTTTTTTTTATCTGGTATTTCAGCACTAACAATTTTATCAAATTCTTCAGGCCTGTATAATTTATGCTTGTTTGCTAAGATGATTAGCATGTGAGCATGCGGTAAACCTCTTTTTTGAAACTCGATTACGTTTGTATATGCCACCACCT
This sequence comes from Striga hermonthica, assembly GCA_902706635.1. Classification (NCBI taxonomy): domain Eukaryota; kingdom Viridiplantae; phylum Streptophyta; class Magnoliopsida; order Lamiales; family Orobanchaceae; genus Striga; species Striga hermonthica. The sequence goes on from CACSLK010023457.1 coordinate 1,500, forward strand.
CTCCAAATAGTTTTTAGAAGATCTTTTTTAAGCTCTTCAAATTTTCCGTGGAAAACTCTGGCTACTAAGTCAAGCCTGTTTTGCGATCCCTCGTTCTCTTTTAAGAGTTCTTTGATTTCAGGCCAATTGGGATTACATGTCATAGTTAAAAAAATGTCAGTTTTTCCAAATCTTTGTACTAATGTCATTGCAATTAAATATCTTTTTTTTTTCATATTTCTTGGACCTCCTATAAAACTGGCTGGCAAAAATACTCGCTGACCAATTTTAGATGCATTTGTTTCTCCTGCTGCTAGACAATCTTCTATGCCTTGTAAGAATTCTTGTCTAATTTCAGTTTGTTGTTTTCTGAAAAAGTCTAACCTTTGGGACTCAATCTTAACATAAATTTCAACTATATACTGTTGAAATAGTCTTCCAAATTTTAATAAATATGATTCATCATTTTCTCTAATTTGTAATTTGTATGCATAATAATCTCTGATTGAAATAAAATTCCGACTTTCTTTCGACCTAGCTTTAGCTGGAAAGATAAAGCATCATACATTAGAAGTTATTTGATATGTTATAAGTACATAACTTGAAAATCTATAAGAAAAATAAAAGAATATTGTTAGAAGATGTTTTATTTATTAACTAACCATCTTCTGCCTCAATAAGTGCGTCGACTAATTTCATGTGTGCAGGTGCAATCGTATGCATCGCTGCTATTGGCCGTGGTGCTTTTTTGACAACTGAGCCTCTGAATTTTTCTATGCCTTGGTGCCAACCAAGTTCACCGAACGGGAAAAGTAATGGATATTGTAATGGATCATAACAGCCGAAATAATATTGTATTCTATGTGATAAACCAGTACGATTGTACAGTCTTATGTTTCTTTCGGATGTTTCTTCACTATCTTCACTCTCTACCCACATCGCGGCTACTTGAGAGGCTTCTGGCTTATTATAAACTCTCTGATCAATTTTTGGAATAGCTTTTAATATTATCTCGTATTCATCTAAATTGTTTATCTCATTAAGGCTCCTGAAGAACTGCGCGTATGGATTTTCTCTCAAAACATTTAGAATTTTTTCAATTATAGATTCTATTAATCTAGGGCAGGCCTTAAGTGTATTTGCAATTTCATTTTCTGTGTCGTGAAAATATAACTGTAAATTTTTAGATGCCTCCAAATCATTTAAGAAATGATACATTTGCCCTTGTATTTTGAGTATGTAAATTCCTTTGTTACGTTTAGTTAAATTTTCATCACATTTTACTCCCAAAGATGTAAATGCAAATTGGTTGTTGATGGTTCTTATACAATCTCGAAAGAGTTTAGATTCTTCATTTGTGGAGAAAAGCAAATCTTCCAGAATACCTTGCAATGAGTTATTGACTAATTTGATTTTACCATTCGAACAGCAAAATGCGCTTGTTTCAGATTGAAATTTAAGAGCGTTGCAATAAGAACATTCTTTTGGCTTTGAAAAAAATAAAAGGCTCACCTGCTATGTTATCCAAAATACTACTATAAACACGGTGCGGAATACCTATCACAAATGCAAATGTTGTTAGATAATTTTGTTTGAATTAATTAAGATTATTTATATAACAAACTTAGAATTATCGACCAGGATTAATTTTACCTTCTTTTTGTGTTGGATATTACAAGTGTTACCTATTAAATATATACCGCCATTAAATCACTTTGAACCTATGTAAATAGAAATTTGAATATTGAAAAGGAAGTTATGTTGTTGAATAAAATTACAGGGGAATTTTTACCCGCCGGATTGGCCGGAGATTTTACATGTGCCAAAGATTTTTGAAAACCTATCTTGTTTTATGGATAGAGAGATGAGGTTGGGCAACTATTTGACTTATTTAAAACTGGTAAAATCTACGACGTTCGAAAATTCATAACATAATAGTCGGGTGACGGTTTATCAGTACTGATATTGTTACAGTAGTGTTCACTTAGATACGTTAATGTATTTTCTAAAGAAGACGGATGACCTTTTTTTTCCACTTTTCAATAGCATTTTGTCTATATGTTTTGTTAGGAAGATCTGCAGTAGAATAAGAGGCCTGTAAAGTTGTTTTTTTTGGGTGTGTTGGCCATCTCTAAATTTATTATTTTATCCATACTAATAGGAGTTTCCAGTCTATTGTTCGGTCTTGATTTATGTTTTTGTTTGCTTTTTTACAAATAAAGCTTGAAGAAATATTCGCTAAGTTTTCTTGATGCCCACTTTGAGACCCGCCTCCGCTAAAGGAAGTTGGTACTGTCAATAGTTTCCGTCTCCTTTTTTTGTTTTTCCATCTTTCAACGACATATTGACGATACCTTTTCTTAGTGTCTAGAATTATATTAGCGCAATGCAAATTATCTGACGATGACTTATTACCATAAGACATTCGAGACATCTAACAAATGCAATTTTATTAACCTAAGGCAGGATTTTAAAAAAAAAAAAAGAAAACACTTAGATAAGTTTTTAGTGTATTTTATAATAGATTTATGATAATAAAAAAAAGTTTCATTTTTTTTTTCGCTTTACTTACAGACCCTAAGCACTATAAACAAATAGCAAATTTAATAAATATATATAAATAGCCAGGGAAAAGATGCAGCTGAATAAATGAGAAGACGAAGAAAAAATAATTATGAGTTAATTTGCATGAAAGAAAGCTAACCTGACAGCGATTAATAAACACCTTCTGATTTTTCTGGCTTATACGATTTGCAAACAATCTTAACAGCAGTTCTACCCAATAATAAAATCACCTACATATTTATATTCACAAACAAATAATCTATAGGTCAACAAAATTGGCATGGAAATAAATAGGGTGCATTAAAAATTGATACAGATACGTATATTAATGTAAAAATAGCCAATTAATTAACAAGCAAGTACAACAGATGTATATAATAAGGGAATAGGTAATAGATGCAACTACGCATAAGTTCACAGAGAACCATTGAAATCTTTAGAGGTTGAGAAACCCAAAAAAATACAGCAGATTTTTTTTGACTAAGTTAATAAACAAATTGACCAAACACAAATTATAGAGGCCAAAAACATAAAATTGATAGATGTAACTCTATATGAGTTCATAACAAGTGGTATTCTTTATCAAAAGTATGATATCTAAAGATTGAAACACAACACTAAAGAACAAAGATATGTCTTCCCATTACCTTTTTGATTAACCTTTCAAGTGAAGCAGCAGTTGTGCAAGATTTTGAGACACAGTAAAGGCAGCAGCAGCTCTTAAACACATGAGAAAACGAAAACTTATAATCAGTCTCTAGAAAATAGCATGTAGGAGTGAAAAGAGGTATAAGACAAATTAAAGTTAATTTATGTTCAAAAAAAGATCCAATCAACTTTCATTTAAAAGCCAAAAAAAAAAAAAGACAACAGCCAAATGAAAACAGGCACACAAACATAAGCAAACGCACAAGGCCTCGGTGTCATATTTTTCAGAATTTGTAACTGAAATGAATATGTTGATAATTTAACTAATGGTAAGAGACTGCATATTTCAACTCTGGACAAACCAATACAAACATGGTTTTCTTTTTCCTTGGATACTACACTTGCTGTTATTCTACATCATACAAACATAACGTCAACTTCTGCACAAACAAACATAAACATATTTTTCTTTTTTCTAGGATACTACTCTCGTTGCCATTGTACCTAAATATCTTGTAAAATAAGTCAATCCCCCAAACAACATCCAGCCATAACAGCATTATAGAACTCATCTTTATGTAAAACTAAAAACAAATGTTTTGCTTTGTTTTTTGGGAATGCAGAAAACACCAATCAGATCTCAACAGCAAGCAAGCACTCCATATAAACAACTAAACAACGAATCTGATATCATCTGCAGGGCATTTTCACTTGTAGGAAATGTTTGGAATAATTAGAGAAGAAGCTACTTGAAGATACCTTTGTTGAAGGACAAAGTTACTTTTTTTCTTGTAAAAGTGAATTGTGATGGTTATATACATAATCAGGTTTACGCAAACCAATACACAATATTATATTGTTAGTGGAGCCAAATCAAATCAAAAGCCTATATAAAAATATTAACTTGTCTAAAGTAAAATGCATTACCCACATATTACACAAAACAAAGTTAAAAAAAATCTACTAAAAGCTGCAGGCAAAGATTTTTCACAACATCAACCACATACTCTGTAATGATTTGAATCAATTACCCCATACTATAAATGGCTACATGCATTATAAATTATAAAATATAAGCAAAAGACCATAAACCATTTTCGTTCATTATTGACCTATTTTTCCACTTGAAGCAAAAAATAATTATTATATTGTCATACACAATACTACACACCACTGAACATACAACAATCAAAAAGTCCCAAAAAACGGAAATATTAAAGTTAAACAGCAAAGATCAGGCAACATTAATTATTTAACCAAAATAAAACAAAAAAAAAAAAAAAGAAAACAAAGAAGCTTCCCTGAGCTGCACGCGCAGTAGATCCATCCGCGAAACAAACCAATGAATCCTAGGTGCATTGCCAAAACCAAACAGAAAACCTTATGGATTAAAATACATAAAATTCAATTGACATAAACTACATAAAATTCAATTGACATAAACCTAAACAATAGATGAGCACGATCGTAGACAGAAACCTGGAAATTATTTACCTTGAATCTACGCAACAAAGGCAAAATACAAAAGGCAACCAAAATGGACCCGGTTGCCTGAAAAAACGGTTAAGAATCACCGATCGACGAAGACGACGGGAGGCCCAAAATCGCTCTGGCCTAAAAAATTCGGTGTGAAAGTCACAATAGCGAAATAATAAGCAAAAAATGACCTTACACAACTCTAAACGACGTCGTTATAAACATAGGGAAAATCGACGTCGTTTCGAAACAAAAGGATGGAGACTCTTAAATGCCTCCGCCACGTGTCGACCGCAGGGGCTATTAACATCTTTTTATATATTAAGAGTACTAGTCGGGTTACGGCTGTGCACGCACAGCCGACCCAAATTTAAGGTTGTATTTTTTTCTTTTAATTAACAAATGTGAGAATAATATATTTTTGTAAAGAAATAATAATTTAAGTTGTATATTTTATTTTATTTAACAAATGTGAATAATATATTTTTATTTTATTCTTTCAATTCACATTGTCTGCAGATCCTTTATTATATTATTGTCAATTTTTTCCACTCATTTTCAAACAAGAGTTAAGTGTTATTGATTAAACACTAAACACGCATATCCCAAAATACAAGTTACAGTTGAACAGGCTATTTTGTAGATAATAGAGTAATTACAATCTTTCAATATCTAAAATAAGAACCACACGAATATTTCAAGTGTAGCACCTCATATAACTGTTATATGTTTTTACGGCAACATAAGATTCAATACTAACAACGGCCATGTTGACAGATGAAATTTATTTAACCTAAATTGGTTACCATTTTCCAGAGAGAAAGCGAGAGTAAAAGCATTTGACAATTTTTCAAAAAAAAAAAATGTCATTCACAATCTAAAACAATTAAATACACGATTTGCAGAGTGGTGAAGTTTATTGAGCTGATGGTTTGCTACTGATTTTTTCCTTAACTTGCGCTTACGTTAATAAAGCAAAAAATTTATGTGCTATGAATCCTTAAAATTGGTAAATTAGTATGTGCGACAAAAAGATACAGAAACTAATCCGAATACATTAAACAGAGATCTCAATAGAACATGATACTCAAGTCTTAAAAATTTTAAGAAATAATTCCAAGAAATAACTACAGGCATTGAGAAATAAATTAAAAAAAAAAAAACATGAAAGCATGCAAAACCCTTAAATCGAGAACACCATTAAAGGTGTAATAGAGGTATAAGAAATTAAGCAAATTAATACATAGGTGGTACGGAAGCGCAGGTTGAATAACAATCAATCACTTCAGATGCACCTTCAGCACCTCTTTGAATCATACTCTATGATCTTCTTTCTACTCATTCATCTCAATCTAGAAAATTGAGAATAATTCTAAAAAATAAAAAAGAAAGGGCAAAAAAAACTCTCAACACAATATACTCATCTTTATGACAAAACCGTGATGGCAAACCCAATGTTTGAGCATTCAATAGAAATAAAACAACATTTATGAAATTCGACAACAATTTTTGTCCTTAAAAAGTGAGCACCCGATAAACAAAAGTGAAACCACCTTGTTCTTTGATAAATGATGCATAAATTGAAGCTATACTTAGCCATGGTTTTGACAAGTACATTCACATTTTCAAAAGTCACAGCTCTTTCCCAATCTTTTGAACATAGAAAAGTTATGTTCCTCACGAGGTTTACAGCAAAAATTTAGAAGTAACAAAAAAAAAAGTTTGTATTGAGAACATAACATTCACAGTAAATTAGTATTTCATAATAGACACGCCATAAGAAAAATGTGCTGACATTTGTGTATCATATATCAATCAAAAACAAACTAAAACATACATAATTCATAGCTACATGTTGACTATGAAGTCCAAAGTGCTAAAAACAATTGATATTAGCTAAATTTAGTCGAATACTTTATCAATCATATTTTTTTCCGTTCACTTCCAACCCCCTTAAATTTAGCTACCTCTATGATATTTGGGTAAACACAATTCACCCATCAATCTTTCGAAAGAGTACATGTAAGTTTAAAAGATGGGCACTTTTTTTTTTTCTTTTCCTTTCATTTCTCTACCTCTATGACAAACTTCCAAGTTAACACTTGATCTAATGGCATATTAGTTAATCGGATCATCGGATGAGAATCCACAAAATGGTCCTAAATCCAAACTTGATAACTAAAATGCCAGATTTTATCTCATGAAAAAGGTTTATTGTCCGATCAGTAATTTAGAGTGAAAATTGAAATTTCGGCATTACCTGACCGTCTTCATTCAGTTTTTGTATAGCAACCTAAAGTCAGAAAGAGAATGATATCACGTACAATAATCGTTTCAAAGAAATGTAACACGAGCTCTTTGGTTTCCAATATAAGGTTCTCGACTAACCCGAACATTCGCCTTTATCGATGTATTATTAGGATCCATCACATGGGCTGCCAAAAATATGATAGCTCTATTTAAAACCACAATTAAAAATAAAATAAAAAAATAAATAATGACAACCTGAAAAATAATAGGTGGCCTCAAGTGAAATTTATTTTATGTAAGCGTACCACATTTGTTCGTCGAAATAACAAATAAAGGTATACATCTACCATAAATGAATTACAATAACCAACCTTTCATATATTCATCAATTGCATACCTATACCTCCCTTGAGAGTAATAAGCAAATCCCACACGACTATAAGCCTTGCTGTAATGTGGATTGATCTCTATGGACTTCAGACAATCTTGAATAGCTTCAGCATATCTGTGGAGTTGTGTATATGCAGCCGCCCTAACAATTTGGGAAGGAAAAAACTAATTAATAATAAAGGAAATATCATTTTTCGGAAGAATAAAGGTTATGTTAGAACCCCAAAAAGGTACATCCTCAATTCTAATTTGAAAACTTCGTAGAATCTGTGACGTCCTAGAACCTGCCGGCCCCTTCTTAAAAATAGTTTAGAGCAATTGAGATTTCAAAGAATAAATAAAATCGAAAACAACAGACTGTTGCAATAGTAAACCGCATTGGCTTCACATAGAGCAACAGCAAAAGTATACAACTCAACTGCTTCATCGTAGCGTTTAGACTGCACGAGCTTGTTACCTGCCAATGATGAAATTTGAATAAGCATTAAACAACCAATCCACGATAAAGGAATTTCTGTTCATTTTTAGAATACATGGTACCAGTAATGTACGAGAATTTCATAATTCATGGGAAAATAAAAAAAAATAAAATATGCCAACGATACTTGAATTTTGGGCAAGACATGAGATGACCATGAAATGGAAGAAATAAAAAGTAGAAAGATGAGTTTCTTTAATGATTCAGGTGCGTGGCAGGCTGGCAGCAGAAGAGAAGTTTCATTGTAAGTCAACTTAAATACTCTATTTCATGCATAAATAGATTTCTCCTATTTCCAGTAACAGTTGCGAAAAAAGCTCAATTGCCAAAAGAGAAGTAAATCGGTCTGTGATACGCCCATGAGGACCGCTTTTATGTGTGCATGCGTGTGTGTGTGTGCGTGAGAGAGAGGGAGAAGAAGAAGTACCCTGTGATTTAAAGGTCTCTGCCAGCATATTCTGATCAAATGTTTGACATCCTGTTTCTTCCATTTCCTGTTATAATGGTCCCACGGTAATGAGATAAAAGTAAGAATAGTAAAAATACATGAACTATGATTTATGTCTTTTGCAGATATGTTGATTCCTCTAATAATGAAGTACCTAATGCAAATTAAAGACACTAATAAGTCACGGCTACACAGCACAATAAAGTATGAGGCCAGCTTCACAATATGAAGGGTACAAATAGTAAAAATCTCAAAGCCGAAATAAAAAAAGAACATGTTCACACACGCACTACAAATAAGCAACACACCGTTAATTGCTTGATCGCCTTCAATCAGAAAAACGCACTCAGAAAATCACAATGTAAAGTTGGAGTTTTATTTCCACCTCCTGAAGCTCAAACCTTCACGGCATTATGAAATAAATGTGTTGTCCTCGAGCTGTCCCTGGTCATCAGTACCTTCAGACATCCTTCTAAAGTAATGAATCTTTTCAAGTGCACCAAAGAATTTCCCAAAGAGTTCATCTTTCCCTGTCAAGAGTCAACGCCAGATAAAAAGCTTATCATGTGAGCTAGAAGTAAATAAAAGGGGAAACTATTAAATGAAAGAAGAATATGCGCTTTAGATTAACTACAATGGGGGAATATCAAATGGTCGATTGGAATATGATAAGAGCACGGTCAATCATACCAGGCGAATGAGCCTCCCTAGTTCCACCTCCATCCTGTTATTAAGAAATATAAATTGAACTCAACTTAAATCCCATTTTCCAAATTTGACAATCAAAATTGACAGTATAGAGAGATAGAGAGAGAAAAGAGTAAATCAAAGAAGAACTAAACAGAAAGCTGAAAATATCAAGATGGCATTTTCCAAGTTGGGCAAAACATTCTTGATTTATGGAAAATTAAGCAACGTAAGAAAGGGCAGAGAAAAGAAACTCGAACAACCAGAAAATAGGTCAAACAGCATATCTTATCCAACACTGAAAACAAAACACGGAAAATCACAGACTCGGGACTGATGATACAGACAAACCTCAACAACAACAACATCATCCCTTCCTGAATATGAACCTGTCGCATCGAAAAACCCCCTATTTTCAACATCACAATCGGCATTCGCTTCTTGCAAGCTGAAAATATCTACCAACGACGGCTCACCATTCGACTGACTTATGGAAGATTGATCGATCTTAAACACTTCCGACCGACATTCCCTCGCCACATCAAACGCTTCGCTATCAACTCCGGCCGACGGCTCAACTGCATATAAACAGATAAAGCGGGAAAATCATGAACCCTAACATCAAGGCACGGTATTGACTCTGGTCAAATGAACTTCTATGAATCAAAATCGACTATCGATGGTCTTTAGCCACGGTTCATGTCAGCAAGCCATTGTTATCAGTGCGAATTTTTGTACAGAAAATAGAAAGCAGTGATTATGCAAGTCGATGAAAGGAGATAATAATGGTAGAAAAAGCTACGCTTTACCAGTGTCAAGGAAGTGGAGGAAAGAGCGGGCTACGCGCCGGGAGAGAGGGTCATCGGTTTCCACCGGAATGCATTCCTTAACCATTCGCCTTCAACAAAGTAACCACATGACAACAATCATGGGTAAAAAGCACATTAAACCTCCAATGTAAGCCCCGTAGAAAGATAAATGATAATCATATATAAACCAGTACAAAAGGGTCACTTGTAACTAAATATAATCCCATTTATAAACAAAGAAGAAGCAACATTACTTAAACAAAACTTTTGGTTAACACGAAAACACGCATACCAGTAGCTCACTTATCAACAACCAAAACCCAGAAGCAATCACAAAACTACGTCTTCTTACACCTATGTCCATGTCCCGTCCTTCCTTACAGATAATCCCTCAGCTTATTCTTCTTTTCCCTCCTACATCCTATTCCTCCCATCCATCACATTATCCATCTTCATCAAGAAAAATTGCAGCCTCTGCCCTTCCAATAGCAGCATCCCAATATTCTCGGACAGCCTTCGGGCCTGCTCGGACACCCTTCTATTCCTCAAGCTCCCCTCATTCTCCAAGATCAATGACGTTGACTTTTATTAAAAATAGATTTATCGTCGATGCTCTTCATCAGCCTCCTGTTGAGCTCGAACAGCTTCATGACAACAGAGTTAGTCTCGTCGACTTCCCCTTGAGGGCCTCGCACTCGACAACCGCTTTCCTTTTTTAACCTTCTCAGTCACTGTACTGTTGAGTCTTTTTGGGATTTTTTACAATCACTTCAAAACTCAGAAATTGTTTTATTGGACATTAATCAGTTGTTGAAGAATGGAATTTAATGGATAAATAACGGTGAGCCCAAATATAACCAAATTGTAAAATCTGGGTTTCAAAGTAAACCCATATGGTGCATTCAAGAGCACAAAGCAAAAACCAGAAAAAATACCTGTTGCAGATTCTATATGTGCAAGCTCTATAGTTGCACTTGTCGGTCGCTCACAAGATAAAGAAAGCATCTTAAAGGTTGGTGAATTTGATGGCTCTCTCGGACGATGAAAAGAAAGATAGTCTCGTGTAGGCTGAAAGCTTCAGATTTGATCAAAAGAAGTCGGAGAAGTTGAATATGTTGGGTGAAAATTTGAGATAGCTTACCCTAATTTCATTCAGATCTCTGTCGTTGCGTGCCGTGACTTGTGATCTTGGAGGCCGAGTTGCGAAAACAGGTAGAGGCGTAGCCGAAGGAGGCAAGAGGAGATCTGGGTCGGATACGCCGGCGGCGCAGTGGATGAGTTGCTCTGCTCCTGAGGCGGCGAGGGTTTGAGAAAGGGAGATGAAACTGATCAAAGCTCATAAGGCTAGATGAGTTATGTTCTCTCTCCAAATAATTGGAGGGAAGGAAATGTTCTTCTTCATCATTCAGTCAGCAAGCGTGAAATGAGGGAAGTGAAGGTCCAGAAGTGACGACTCGGAAATGAGGGAAGTGACCAATTTAATTAACAATAAATAAACTCTATGTCAAATAAGTAAAAAAAGTGCTCAAGCAAGGTCCTTTTGGTCCAAAAAAGACATGTGTCAACACCATAAAAGTCCAAAGTTGTTGGGTTATATGTATAGTAGAGATATAGAATAGATATAATCTTATTTTCCGTGGTGGCAGGGGAACGAATTCACGTGAGCTTATTTCATCATTTGTGATGTTTTATCTCCAAAATTATTTTGAGTGGGTGTGAATTGAGTTGGTTTAGAAAAACTATGAGTGGGATCTTTTATCACATTTGAAAATTTTGCACGATTTTGGTGGTCATCTTATGAGAAATGAATTTGAATTATATTAGCAAAATTTTTGGATAAATTGGTTTCAAATGACTTAGCTTATTTTGATATCATATTTATTTTGGAGAATTTATTTTTAAGTCGAGTCTTAGATTTTAATTTCAAAAATCAATTTCTAAGATTCTTAAAAATATTCGAGTCGAGAGTTCCAACATCTGAGAAATAGAAGAAAATATTTATAAGTCGTGAACTTTAAGCTAGAAAATCCTTCAAATCGGTAAATTAGTTTACCGAGATAGGAGTTAGTTATTTATTCGAGTATCACTTTTTTTATGTAGATTCCGAGGAGTCGAGCCCTCGAGTCTCCACATAAGTGGCGACTCTCAGTTTCAGTTCAGAATATCCAGGTGGGTTTACTTATAAAATTGTCTATGCCTTGAATTGTGGAATATGTTTACTTACTTGGGTATGATCAAAGTATGAATGTGAATATGTAATGTTTGTACTATTTTTGTTACGTTTTTCATTGTTATTTTAATATGTTTTTATCCTTATTTTGAGTCATTTAGTTAGTTTTAGAGTGGTCTTATAGTTATTTATGTGTTTTTCATTATTTTAAGTATTTATGTGAATTATGTTTATTTTTCGGTAGTTTTTGTCGTATTTTAGTTTTTGGTGTGTAGGTTGAAAATCTCGGAAGAACAGGTATTTGAGAAAATTATTAGAAAGCTTGCATAAAGTGATAGAGGAGCTCGTTAGCGACGCATAGGAGAAAACGGAACTCAATTTCGAGTTAAAACAAGTTCAAACGAGCAAAAACAAGAAAAAATGGAAAAAAATGTGCAGCAACCGACGAGATTGGAGGTCTTGGGAGAACAGGTTTTTGGGAAAATTGTGGGAAATCTTATATCATTTGATAGAAGGGTTCGTTAGCTACGCATAGAAAAAAACGGAACTCAATTCCGAGTCCAAATGAGCCCGAACGAGCGAAAACCGTGATGACATGCAAGCTGCCGACACAGTAGCGGCGCTACTACCCAAGTAGCGGCGCTAAGAGCCCGTTTCTGCAGCTGTGCAGTTTTTTTTTTTTTTTTAAGCTTGGTAGTTGGGATGTTAATGTTTTATGGTGCCATGCTTTGTCATGATGTTAAACACATACCAAACTCCAATTTTCAGACATTTTCAAGCTTAAATCTTCACCTATAAATAGGTGTGATTTTCATGTAAAGAAAAGAGGAGGATTTATCCTTCAAACACCATTTTTTACTTTCTTTCATGTTCTTCCTTAGCATTTAGCTCATGCATGTTAATGCATGAGCTTAAGTAAGATGTAATAATATTTGTATTCATGTTATTGTAAATATTTTTCTTTGGTTTTTCGATAATAAAACTTGTTTCGGAGCTACATGCATTGGGATTTTGGTAAGTATTTTCTTCTCTTTTAATTCATGAAAATGGTTAAATTAGGAGAAAATATGATTTGTATTTAATTTTAGTATTAGGGATAAGGGATGAACCTTTGAACTCGTATGTGATTATCGTGCTCCTTGATTGTTCACTTTGTATGAGTTAGTTTTAAATTCAGTTTTTGATTTTAACTTTGGAATGACATATTGTTGAAAAGTGACAATTCAACCTTGCTATTGATTTCTAAGTATTGAAGAGTGACACTTCAATGTTAAACTTGTTTTCAAATTGAATAAGGTGTGTTCTATTGTGACGATCACGATTCGAATAGACTAGATGACTAACAATCATATAGTCTATTTTAATCGACTCTTGAACCGAAAGGGGAAAGGTCAATCGATCGAAACTCATACAAAATAGACATGTTCGGAGACGTATTGTCTATGTGTTAAACAATTCGTTAATTTACCGTTTATATTTATTCTCATATCCGAAAGGTATTGAGGATGAACCTCTAAACGTGTAGGTGACTCGATTTCTTTAACCGAACGATCATGAGTCGATAATTGCATTTCGATTCAAAACGTTTATTCCCAATTCCCTAGCCTTTTTATTTTTGTGTCGTTTATATTTCTAGGTAGATTTATGTTTTATGCTATTTCTTAGTTAACAATTAAAAACCAATCTTTTGATTAGAATGTTTAGGATTTATTTTTTTTTATGTGATATTAATACTAATTCTAAGTTCCGAACAGTCTTCCTCGAGAGATCGACCCGGGAAACTAATCTTTTGATTTGTTACTCGGTAAAAATAAAAATAATTTGCTACAACAAATTTGGCGCCGTTGTCGGGGAAGGCAAGTACGATATTTAGTTTTGGTATTAATTTTTTTTTTTTTTGTGTTTCTCTTGATTTTTATAAAAAAAAATAAAAAATAAATAAAAATTATTATTATTTTGTGTATTTTTTTTTATTTCTCTTGCTTTTGGTGTTTGTGTTTTTGTAAATATTGTAACTTGTATTTTTTATTGTTTTTCTTTTGATAAAAAAAATATTATTATTATTACTATTATTATTATTGTTGTTATTATTATTAATAACGTCAAGCTAATGACGTTAAACAAGCGCTTCTTGGGAGGTAACCTAAGTTTTTTTTTGCTTTCTTATTTACTTTATGTTATGTTGTGTGTTTTATTTATGTTGTTTGAATAATGGGAGTTTTGGAGTATTTGTGGTTTGTATAGGCAGGACATATCTATCAGGGGAAGGAGCGGGAGTGAAGAATTTACTCTCGAATACTTGTATTCTCGATGAAGTTTCGGTTTGCACACTTTTTCTCTTTTTAATTTTTAGTCTATTTATGTGATTTCGTGTTTTTCTTCATTTTAGTTTATATAGTTTGTTTCGTTTTTATTTTCTTGCATAAGTTTGTGTGTCAACGTGCTTTCTCCTATGCTTTTATTGGTTAAGCAATGAGGACATTGTTTTGTTTTAAGTGTGGGGGAAAGGTATTGTATGATTATACAAGTTTAGGCGTAATTTCTTTCATTTTAATTTTTAATTGTTTTTGTATTGTGTCGATTTCCCCATATGAGACTTGATGTGAGTTTAATAGCTACAAATGTTTAAGTGACTAGTTTGGATTATCGATCGTTTTCATTATTAACTTTCATGAATTATGTGGTCAATGATTTTGATGGTTTTTATAAAATAAAATGATTATTTGTTGGCATTTGAACTCGCATGTAGATTTACAAAAATTTTTATCCTTTGATCATTCTTGATTGATGACCTTGATCATAATTTCCTAATGCTCGATTATGTAAACTGTGTTATGCTATACATATTGTGTACGTCATAATTGATTTGTGATTGTATTTATGATGTACTTTTGTGTGCTATACCCTAAAAAAAAGTATGAATAAAAATGAGTTCGTGGGAGTTGGATGGATTAGACTCCACTTGACTAGGTTAATATCTTTTGAGATATAAATCGGGTTAATGAGTACGGAAAACCGGCTTAGGAAACTTGGGGACACACCCCAAGGACATACACCTAAGTAATAATTGTCCCGACAATTTCCATTTGGAAAAAGTGACTCATATAAAAAATAAAAATAAAAAAAAAATATATTAATGGGGTTTAGTTTAAAGTCTTGTTTTATATTATTATATGTTGAGTAGATTGTTTTGAATTTTTGCATGTGATTATTGTAAAAGGAAGTGTGCATTGAGTAAATCATGATGGAATGACATAGGTTGAGTTTTTGCTTTGTTAAATTTATAAGTGAGAACTGTGTTTTCATATTTGAGTTTTATTTTGTAAATAACCGAATGATAAAGAGAGTTACATAATGTATGTTTGTTAATATTGGACCGTTCGATCTCTCTTTTCGAATCACTTGTTATTTGTTTGCTTGAGGACAAAAAAAGAGTTAAGTGTGGGGGAGTTGTTTGTACTATTTTTGTTACGTTTTTCATTGTTATTTTAATATGTTTTTATCCTTATTTTGAGTAATTTAGTTAGTTTTAGAGTGGTCTTATAGTTATTTATGTGTTTTTCATTATTTTAAGTATTTATGTGAATTATGTTTATTTTTCGGTAGTTTTTGTCGTATTTTAGTTTTTGGTGTGTAGGTTGAAAATCTCGGGAGAACAGGTATTTGAGAAAATTATTGGAAATCTTGCATAAAGTGATAGAGGAGCTCGTTAGCGACGCATAGGAGAAAACGAAACTCAATTTCGAGTTAAAACAAGTTCAAACGAGCAAAAACAAGAAAAAACGAAAAAAAAAATGTGCAGCAACCGACGAGATTGGAGGTCTTGGGAGAACAGGTTTTTGGGAAAATTGTGGGAAATCTTACATCATTTGATAAAGGGGTTCGTTAGCTACGCGTAAAAAAAATCGGAACTCAATTCCGAGTCCAAATGAGCCCGAACGAGCGAAAACCGTGATGACATGCAAGCTGCCGACACAGTAGCGGCGCTACTACCCAAGTAGCGGCGCTAAGGGCCCG
>CACSLK010023457.1:28112-41904 GCA_902706635.1 Striga hermonthica
TATGCGATTAAATTGAAGGACTGAGACGGATGAGTGATCCCGTCTTGGTCAATATTAAGGTATTTCAGTTATGACTGGGATGTGTGTGATTAGGGCCCGTCCTAAGTCTAGCGTCCAGATGGGGTGATTAGTGCCTTTCCTGGATTTCTGTGGGAGGGGACCCCCAGAGTGTGCACATGAGTACCGGTTTACCGTTAGTCCCATAGTCAGACCAGTTTATTCATATATATGTTGATTCCATAGTTTATTATTAATTGTGCTGAGTATTCAGTGCCGGTTCTGGCGGAGCACCGTTGATTCCTTTGTGCTCACGCCTCCCCACTACCCTATTTTTCAGGCTATGGAGTCCCGCGTGGAGCGTGAGCAGTTATGTGGTGTTGGTCCAGCTTCAGGACATTTTTGTGAAAACATGTCATATAGTATTTGAACGTGTTGAAATCTATGTATGTCTTATGTTTTGTGTGTGCTTTCCGAACTATTTCTGCTTCCGCATATTAGACATGTGTTTCAGATGTCAGATTTCAGTCTAGTATTTCAGATTTCAGATTATGTCAGATTTTCAGAATATGCATGATTAATCCGGTATTATTCATGGCCTTAATTCCTGAATGGATTTTACTTGGTCGCATGCATGTTAGATTAAAGAGATTAAAGATATAAGATTAAAGTTGAGTAGCACTCCGTGTTTTAAAGTTAAAGTAATTTCGAAAAATTAATATGAGTTTTCGAAAATTAAATAAGTGCTTTCCAATTATAGCGCGAAAAATTTACTCTGATTTTAGTAAGTTTAGGTGGGGTGTTACAGCTATGGTTCGAGGCAAGTTTCTTCCTCAGAGTTTCTGAGATCGGATGGAGCACGAGTTTTATCATCTGCAGCAGGACAACACCACCGTGGACGAATACATTCGCACCTTCACCAGGATGTGTCTCTTTGCTGGCGACTCTGTGAACACTGATGCTAAGAAGGCCCGCAAATTTCTTAAAGGTCTTAATCAGAGGATCCGTGAACTAGTGGGGAGTCACGGAGCGATGTTTTATGCCGACACTGTGTGACGGGCATAGGAAGTGGAGAGCTGTGTGATTCCTATAGTTCCAGGTCGTTCATATTACCATGCTTCCCAGCCTGCTCAAACTTTTGTTCAGTATGCTCAGCCCGTTTCTTCAATGCCGCCCGGCTCTAGTTCGGGCAAGAGGAAGACAGATTCCCACCGGGATAACCGGAAGGAAAAGCGTTGAACACCAGATCGCCGCGATCCCTAGCCCATGATCCAGGTTCAGCACCCAAAGTGCACCAATTGTGGCCGCCGCCACCCCGGACAATGTCGTTATCAGCAAAGGTTTGTTTCATTTGCTTGCGCCCCAACCATTTCCGCAATGTGTGCCCCGAGGCCCGACCACAGCAACAGCAGTCGCAACAATAGCAGCTTCCACTGCCACCTTAGCAGCAGTAGGGCTAACCATGGACTCGTGAAGTCGTAGCAATCTCATTTTATTTTCTTAGTTATGCTTTTCTTGGAAACTTTGCAAGCCTTGTTTTATTTCCTTTCGCTGGGCATACTATTTGGAATTGCGTTTGAGACTCCCTTATGTTGTTCAATTTCACTACTTTGGAATTTTCTTTTGCCTTCTCTTCCGTTGTATGGGATGAGATTTCGAATGGAGTTAATTATTTTAATTCCTTTAAGACCCTTATCTATTCTCGTGAATTGAGAACCTTGTTTTTTGATGCCTCCAATTCAATATGAATTAGGGAATCGAGGAGTATTGTTCCACCTTAAAATATATTGAGAATTTTTTAAGGAGGGTAGACGTGCCTGGTGCAGACACATCGTGGATTGCAGAGTCACCTTCACTTTTGATATTCGTTCGTCGTAATTTTTGGAAGCTCATTTAAGACTGCCAGCACGGCTAGCTGCTTGATCGAGAGCTGACGTGACGGCCGACACTGTTGCTCGGACTTGAATGAGCTAAGCGTTCATTGTGCAGTAGTGACTGTTGGGATTGGGATTCTTCCTGGCTGAGGAACCGATCCTCTTTTCTTCTGGGAAGTTTTCCCGACCTCTATCGTTGGTTGTTCAGTGGATATTGTGTTCATTCAAGAATTTGGTGGACTTGGAACTCGTTTTATGCCTTATAAAGCTTGACACCCTTGAAACCGTTGAAATTGTTTTATACCTAGTGGAATCATCTTTGATTGAACCCTAAATTTTGTAGTTTGGGATATTTGTGTAAAACAATTATTCATTGTGATTACCTTGGGAATTATAAATCGGGGTTAGAGAATTTCCTTTTCTGTACCTCGAACCGAATACCGACCCTGACTGGGTGTAGCCACGCAAAGTGGTGGTCGAGCATGCACGCAAGTGCTGAGAGACGTGAGGCCAACTGCAGTGGTCGACCGTTGACTCGCACGAGAGCTGCCGCCGCCATCACCGAATGCCAAACTCCCCAGGCCAGTGCGTACGGCCAACTCGTTTTTGTACCAGAGGTGTTGGAAAACCTCTTGAATATTGTCTTTTGAACCTTAAACCGAGAGCTCCAAGTTCCACTGAATCGATGTGTGAATCCCAGAATCAATTAATTCTCGATCAAGTGAGTGTTGTCAGTTATTGCTTAGCCGCAGGAGGGATGTCCCTCAAGCCGGCAGGAATTTGAGGTGCTGCATTGGCGAGTAGAATCTCGAGTCTCGATTGGAGACTATGTACTCACCGTGGAAATCATGTTGGTACGAGTGTCTTCCTAAAGGTCGCACTCGCTGGGTGTGGTTCGCTTCGGGAAGAAGGGGGAAGCTTCGCCTCCCTATATTGGACCCTTTCAGAATCTCTCACGAGTCAGAGACTTGGCCTACCATTAGCTTTACCGCATGTGTTGTCGGAGTGCGTGACCCCGAACACGTGGTGGACTTCGTCGAGTTGCAGGTCGAGCGAGGCCTTACCTATGAGTAGGTACCGGTGTTCGTACTAGATCGGAAGTGTAATACCCCGTTTGATTATGGATTATTTGAGATTAATTATTTTGCATTATTGTTATTATTATTTATATTTAATGTCTAATTGCCTAATTGATTATTATTATTATTATTATTATTATTATTATTATTATTATTATTATTATTATTATTATTATTATTATTATTTGTGCTAAATGCCTAAATGTTATTAAATGTCTAAATGCATATTATTATTTTTAAATAAATGTTATTTGTGTGTATTATATATGATTATTATATATTAATGATTATTGTGTATTTCATATATATATATATATGAATATTTATGTTCCGATTTTATTTTAATTATCGTCGATCAAACCGAGACTCGAATATCATAAATATTGAACCGAGAAAATCCGGCCATAATCCTTGAACCCGCATCCGAGCCAGTCATAACCCATAACCAATCTTTTCTTTATTTTTTTTTATGGCCATTTAAATTAGGATTTAAGCCTCATTATATTGCAATTATGGTAATGAGTTACTAGTATGGTACCCGTGCGCAGCACGATGGGGTTATTTCCTCAAACCTTTTCTTTAAACTTTATTTTAAATATTTTTTTGTAAATTAATAATTTAATTACAATAGAAAGAGGATAGAGGAATACAAAATATAAACAAAAATCATATGTTATTAAACACTTCTCTATACACAACATTATTGGTTTGATTTTCTTTCAAACCTTCTTCTCCACAAATTAAAATTTTCAGACCCTTTCCGTTAGTAACACGGAAGACAGCGACATATAACAGGCCATGACTAAAAACTGGTTTCTTCAAGAATAAGCCAACATGCGATAATGATTGACCTTGACTCTTGTTTATAGTCATTGCGTACGAAACCATAATGGGGAAGTGCCTTCTTTGAAATTTGAATGGTACTCTAACATCAGAAGGAGTTATTGTCATCCGAGGTATCAAAACTTTATCACCTGCATGATCGCCAGTAAGAATTTTACACTCGAGAACATGATTGGAGAGTTTAGTCACAACCAATTGTGTACCAATGTAGAGTCACATTGAGTGATCCATATTCCGCAACAACATAACTGGAGTTTCAACCTTCAAATTCAATTCATGGTTCGGCGTTCCAGAACACTTGATAGTGTTCAAGAACTCAGGAGTATAGAGTTATGCCACAAAGTCGGTATTGGAGTCGGATTTACATGTACTGTCTGAACTTAAATACGTGCCTCCCTCAGTCAAATTTAACGACGACATGTATTCATTAATAGATTCTATGACATCGAGTGTTGGCGCAAGTATAGCTCTATCCTTCAAGTAACTTGGATCGTCGGTTGCATTCTTGAACATCGGAAACATGCTTTCAACAATTTTTGCAACTGGATCATCGGATGGCTCTAGTAATAGATCATCTGGTATTTCTTTCGGAAAACATCCATCATTTTTACCCCCCAATGTTCCATCTCCAATGCTCGCTATCCAATCAGCAAAAGTGGCCAACTCGTCACATTCATTCGAATCGCCAATGCTCTGAAGACGCATATTCTTTGTAAGCCTAAGCACAATACATTCTCCCCAAATGCTACAAGAGTTAATAGAATTAGCAATCTCCTGACGACTCCCCTTTGGAACTACCGGAAGGATCTGTAGAAAGTCTCCACCAAACACAACAATATTGCCTCCGAACAGTTTATGATAATTTGCCAGGTCGATGGCTCCCATTACTGCCTTTAAAGATGCTTGAACAGCTTCAAAACAATGCTTATGCATCATTGGGGCCTCATCCCATATGATCAATGAAGAGCGAATAATCAACTCGGCAAGGGGGCTAGCCTGATTGATCTCACACGATGAATTTTCATGCACAGAAATAGGAATGCCAAATCGAGAATATTGTGCAGTTCGTCCGCCCGGCAACAGAAGAGATGCTATTCCACTTGATGCAACACAAAGCACAATTCGACCGTGCAATCTTAGCCGAGCAGCTAAAGTCCTCCACAAGTGTCTTTCTAGTTCTACCATAACCATACACAAAAAACACGCCGCCCCTGTCGGAATGAACATATGTCATTATTTTGGAATAAACACCCTTCTGTTCATCGGTCATATGTGTCAGCAATGCATCATGCTCAATAGCTAGGGCCTTACGGTCATACTTAAGTTCATCCAAAATCAGACGGTTCGCACTTGAATTAATACTACCCATATATGGAAAAGGCATAGTAGAATCTTTTATCCCAAACCCAACCTAACTCAACCCAACATAATATTTATTTTATATTTATATATATATATATATTAAATATTATCTACAACAATTTTTTTGTTATTGTTTTAGTCGTGATATGATAAAATAAAAGATGTGATAAAATTGATACGTTACGACTAAGAAAAAAGAGTGAAAAGATAGAAATTTCAATTATATTCCAAAATATATCAAGAGTGGTATCTATTTATAGAGAATGAAAAATAATTTTTTTATTTATTTTTTCATATAAATTAATATCAATAATTTCAGTTACAATTATCTTATTATAGAAAAAATCTATAGACCAATAAGAATGGAATACTTGCACCATTTCACTCACCCTCATTTCTCTCTCCCTCGTTGTGGCTAGGTTGTGATCCATAGACATGGCCACGGGCCGAACTGGCCCGTGGCCTGACCCGCGAACCGGTACCGAACCGGCCAGAACTGGCCCGAACTGGCCTCTTAAGGGCTGGTTCGTTGAACCGGGACCCGTACGGCCGCGGTTCGGTCCCAGTTCATACACTCTTTGTTTTTTACCCGGCAGGTCGGGCAGGGCCAGGCCGGGTCGTGGGTTTATTTTTTGGATTTTTAAGGGCCGTACCGGCCCGGAACCGTCCGAGACCCGCCGGGCTGGTGAACCGGCCCATAGGTTTTTTCGGGAAAGTTAAGGGCCATAATGTTGAGGCCCGCCGACTCTGGCCCGGCCCGGGTCGCGGCCCGGCACCTGGTCATGCCTAGCGATCCAGGGTCACAATTTGACCTGAGTCGCGGATTTTGCTATTTTTTTATTCTTTTATTATTTTTTTGTTAGGTGACCTAATAAAGATAGTATAATATTTATTTATTTATTTAATAAATATTATCTACAATACATTGTTTGGTATTGTTTTATCTACAACCTAACCCAACATAATAATTTCAATTGTGTTTCAAAACATATCAAGAGTGGTCTCTATTTATAGAGTATGAAAAATTACTAATTTTGGTATTTTTATTTTATTTTATAAAATAAAATAATATCAATAATTTGAGTTATACTTATCTTATCATATAAAATTTATAATGGACCAATGAAAATAGGACAAGTGTCCCATTCCTATTGTAAGAAAGTTAGATAATATGAAATCTCTAAAAAATCTTCACGTAATCTTTTTATTTAGATTGAAGATCTTTTTATTTAGATTTTTTAATTTATTTTTATTTCAAAATTTTCAAGGATGGCGCTCAGATTTCAACTTTTTGCCAAAAATCTTTAGTTTCATTATATTGACTTTAGGCGGAAAATGAATTCTTTTTTTGTTGATTTTCTTGATCTTTTTTCAAATAAATATCATTCCCTCTTTATATATTAATAGATTATTCTCCCAACCGTTGGAAGATTTTATGTATATCTCTCGTCATCACCGATCTCTCTTCTCCCTCACGCCCTCATCCATCTCTTCTGCTCTTGTTAAAAAGAAAAAAAAAAGATCTATCAATCTCTCAAAACTCTCGAGCACGCGTAACAGAAGAAGGTAAAGAGGAAAATCTCTCCATCTCTCTCATAAGCGCACCTTCGATCATCACCATCTCACGCCATTACTCCATCGCGCGAGAAGGAGATCTCCAGCCACCACTATAGCTCTTCTTCTCCGGCGATCCGCAGCATCTCCGCGATCAGCTCTCTGGCGTGAATCACCAGCCCCGAAGACAAAAGTGATTAGCAGCGAGAAGAACCGAGGCCTTTAATCCGAACCCTCCTTCATCCGATCTTGTAGTCCCGAAGGAAGGTATTTTTCAATCGATAACCCCTTAATTACTCGTTGTTTGGATTTGATATTCTTCGATTATTTCATGTTTCAATGTCCCGAGCGTCGTTGGTTGAAATCGATATTTGTTTATTCACGGTTTATTGTCGGTTCATTATTCGTCGTGTTGTTCGTGAATTTCAGGCATAATCGAAACTCTCGTTTATCGTATTAATTAAGTCTCGTTGCTGCTGTGAGTAATTCGGTTGAATTCGGAGTATCGATTTTATGTCCACGTTGTCGTTTGTATATATTTTTTCGGTTGGAGCCGGTTATGCCGTTTTCCGTTTTCGATCCTTATAAACCTGTTTTTATGAAATTTCGGAACTCGGAAAATTTATTTACTCATATCTCGAATCCCAGTTATCATCGAAATTGTTGTCATAGAATTCAACCGTGTTTTTCCAAGTTGTTGTTCCATTGTTCTCTGCTCGATTTTGCTGTTGTAATATCTGCAGACTTTTATTTAATTTTAAAATTTTGATTTCCTTTAATATTTCATCAAGGTGTGTGGTGCAGTGGTGCACACACTCATTTACGTGTATGAGGTCTGGGGTTCTAACCTTGCTCTTGTCATAGCCATATTTTCTTTCTCTTCTCTATTTCCCAGCAGAGCGGGCTTTCCAGCCCGCGCATCGGCCCACGAAGCCCGCGTCTCCTCTCAGCTGTTGGCCCGTCAGTGGCCCAAACCCCAGCCCGGTTATATTCAGACCTTCAGCAATGGGCCTGACCATTATTTCGGCCCAATTTCGCATATAAGAGCCCATTTCCGTGGTTGATTAATTTCAGCGCGGCCCAATTGGCTTTTAAGCTTAATTTTGAGTTTCGGAACCCGTTTTTAGTACCGATTTCGATTTTAAAATTCTTTGTCAAATGAGAAAAAAATTGTTAAAATTAGTTTAAGTCCTGAGACTCCAAATTAATGCTTCGAGTCCTATTTTGTAAAAAAATGAGAGAGTTCCAATTCCACGAAAAATCCGATTAAAACCCTTAAGCCTTAATTTTGATTAAGTGTGGGTTTTATGTTAAATTCGAGTAGTGAGATAGATTATTGATAAATTATCTCGCTTAAATGTAGGTGTTTGAGGAGTCGAGCCTCAACCTACGTACCAGCTTTGTGTGTGATTTTCTACCGCAATTTCGAGGTGGGTTGTAATTCTAAAATTTGCTATGCTTTAATTAATTGCTTTTGCTGTGGTATGATCAAAGTATGCATGTGAACCATGTAGCCTTCAATGTGAGCTATATTGGCCGTCGAACGGTTATCCCCGTAGCTATAGAACGTACCTTCAGGTAGTCTCCTTTATTATTGTTCGCAGCCAGGGCGTGAGCCTTGGCTGGTGATCCTCGTATGTAAGGCCAAGGCGTGAGTTTCGGCATTCGGGGTGGACTATTGCTCCTGCTGGCCGTGCACTTGTTGTAAGGCCTTCGAGGAAGGCGTTCGGTATATAGCTCGGCAGTAGTCTATTGCTATAGGTGTGCACATGATACCATTATTGATTATTGATAGAAGATGGGACAATTATTGATTCGTATACATGCTGCGACCATACCTTTATTGTTATTGATTATTGATATTAATTATTGCATAGCGGTGAGCACCTCGATTTTCCTATTGTGCTCATCCCCACCTGCTCTTCATGGATGCAGGTTAGTTAAGCGGGCACGGCGGAAGGGACGCGAGTGGTGGTCTTTAATTTGATTAAATGCTTCCGCTTTAAAAACTGAATTTGAATATTATTGCATTATTGATTATTGTTTTTCACTAGTACTGGATTATTGAATGATTTATATGGATTATTTTTCATAGGATTATTATTGGATTGGCATTATTGGGCTATTAATATGGATTATGAGTATTGATTATTACGGTGTATTGGGGATGTGTGGAATAATAGGATTTTATTGCTACAAGTATGGATTATTGAAAATAATAAGACATGGCAACCTTCTTAGTCTTTATTGGCTCGAAGCTCTTGATTTGCCTCGAGCCAATGTTCGAGCACCAGGCGCTACGGCGCTTTAGTATTGATTATTGTTTTGAAAATAAGTAGCGCCTCAAATATTGTTTTTTTGAAATAAATTTGAAAAATTTATTCTGATTTTCGGGAAATAAAAGTGGGGCGTTACAGTATGGTATCAGAGCCAGTCTGCGTTTCTGTAGACTGGTTAGTGTGAAATATGTGATTATATATTTTGACCTTAAGTTATGACCACTCGCTCTCGTCGTGCCGCGCCAGCTCAGGTATGAATACCTGAATGACTATGAGATTATTGCATATTGTTGATTATTGATTATTGGAATGAAATCGGGGTTAGGGCTTATCCACCTTTTAAAATGCGAACTCTAGTGTTGAACTCTAGATTTATTTTATTATTTTGATGAATTCCTCGACCATTTTTCAATGTAAAATAATGGCTCGCCAAACCTGCAATAACAATCAGCATCAACCACCTCCCCCGCCTCCACCTCCTCCTCAGCAGCACGCGCCGGGTAGAGATCCCATTACCCAGTCTGTGCTCGATTTTCGTAATATGCATCCTCCGGCATTCACCGGGGTTGAGGGCCCCAAAGTTGTGGCTGAATGGCTTCAGTAGCTAGAGAGTATCTTCGATCTGCTATTCACCACGGATGAGGTGAAAATTCGTTGTGCTTCATTTATGATGACCGGAGATGCTAGGACTTGGTGGGCCGACTATTGGAGGCTTCGTCCTCGTGCTGAGAGGGATGCCTTGACTTGGGACCAGATGGTTGCTATAGTGAAGGACAAATATTACCCAGAGGATTACCGTGCCCAGATGATGAAGGACTTCTGGGAGCTTAAACAGGGACCCCGTCCCGTGGATGTCTACGAGCGCGAATTCACCCGTATGTGTGCGTTTTCCCCGATGCTTGTAGATACCGATCAGAAAAAGGCCTTTCGTTTTCGTGATGGTCTTCGCCCCAACCTTTTCTATACCCTGACTGGCCACGGAGTTCTGCCTTACTCCGAGATGGTTCGCCGCGCCACTGAGTTAGAAGTATGTCAGAATGCTCTGAAGGCGGCTATTCCACCCTATCAGCAGGCTCAGATGGTTCCGCCAGTTACAGCTATTGTGCCCAACTTTAGTTCGGGCAAGAGAAAGTTAGATTCCCGCCGGGATAACTGGAAGGGAAAGCATGGCGGGAATGACCATCGTGGCGAGCTTCCCGCATCTCATGATCAGAATTCGAAGTGCCCTAAGTGCGGTCGTTATCATCCTGGAGATTGTCGTTTCACCGAGAGGGTCTATTTCAACTGCATGAAGCCCGGGCACTTCTTCAACCAATGCCCCGAAACCCCGAGGCAGCAGCCTTATCAGCAGCAGCAACTTCCTCCTCCAACATACCAGCAGCAGCAACACAGACAGCCCCCACCACACCAACAGAGGGCTGGCAATCAGGCTCGTGTCTATACCATCGCTCACGACGATGCGGCCAACAATGCAGGTACTATGTCTGGCATGATCTCCTTATCCAATGTGCCTATCTTTGCGTTATGTGATACCGGGGCCACCCACTCCTTTATCTCTTCTCGATGCTTGGAGGCCCTGTCTATTGATAATGTGTGCAATTGTGATCCTCTCGAGGTTAGCTTAGCCTGGGGAAAAATTATTATCTCCGATTCTATAATATCTGGTCTTCCAGTCAATGTTGGTGGGCGTGTTATGAAGGCCGACACATATGTTATTGAAATGCGGGACTTTGATGTAATCTTGGGCATGGAATGGCTCACTCGCTATCGAGCCGACATCCGGTGCCAAGAGTGCGAAGTCACCCTCTTTCCTGATTCCAATCAGCCAGTTGTTTTCTATGGGGTGAAGTCGAGGACTGTGCCTCGAGTCATCTCTTCTATGCAAGCTAGGAAGAGTCTTTCCAAGGGTAGCTGTCAAGGCTATCTTTTATCTATGGTATCCGAGGATGATTCTGAGCGAACTCCGGATAGATATTTCCATTGTTTGCGAATACCTCGATGTCTTTCCCGATAAGTTGCCCGGAGGACCGCCCAACCGCTAAGTGGAGTTCACCATTGATCTAGTATCGGGAGCCGGTCCCGCTTCTAAGGCTCTTTATCGTATGGCGCCGAAGGAGCTTCAAGAGCTCAAGGCCCAGATTCATGAGTTGCTCAATCTCGGTTTCATTCGGCCTAGGGTTTCACCGTGGGGAGCGCCCGTCCTATTCGTGAAGAAGAAAGACGGATCGATGCGCATGTGTATTGACTATCGGGAGTTGAATGCCCTTACAGTCTAGAAAAAGTATCCCCTTTCTCGCATCGAGGACCTTTTCGACCAGCTGAGGGGAGCCAGCGTCTTTTCGAAGATTGACTTGCGTTCTGGCTATCATCAGCTGAAAATTCGGGAGTCTGATATTTCTAAGACTGCCTTCCGTACCCGCTATGGCCATTATGAGTTCGTGGTTATGCCATTTGGACTTAGCAATGCCTCTGTCGTGTTTATGGACCTTATGAATAGGGTCTTTCATCCTTTTCTGGACCAGCTTGTCATTGTGTTCATCGACGACATCCGGGTTTATTCTCGAGATATCGACCAGCACAAGGAGCATCTGAGGACTGTGCTGGAGACTCTTCGCCGCGAGAAGTTGTATGCTAAGTTCTCGAAGTGGGAGTTTTGGCTGGATCGTGTGGAATTCCTTGGCCACATTATTGAGAGGCATTGAAGTGGATCCCGGCAAGATCGAGGCAGTGAGCAAGTGGGATACACCAAAGAAGTGCCGCTGATGTTCGTAGTTTCCTGGGGTTAGCAGGATACTACAGGAGGTTTATTGACGGCTCCTCGAAGATAGCCCAGCCACTAACCAACCTTACGAAGAAGGTCGCGAGGTTCGATTGGAGTCAGAAGTATGAGGAGAGTTTCCAGGAGTTGAAGAGAAGACTCACTACCTCGCCCGTTCTGTCGATACCCGATCCGACTTTGGAGTTCACGATCTTTAGTGATGCTTCGAAGATGGGTTTGGGATGTGTTCTTATGCAGCAGGGGAGGGTCGTAGCCTATGATTCGAGGCAGCTGAAGCCTCACGAGCAGAACTACCCCACTCATGATCTTGAGTTAGCTGCAGTCGTTCACGCCTTGAAGATTTGGCGGCACTACCTCTATGGAGACAAGTGTGAGATTTTCACCGACCACAAGAGTCTAAAGTACATTTTCACTCAGAAGGAGTTGAATATGGGGCAGTGTAGATGATTAAAACTAGTCAAGGACTACGATTGCACGATTAGCTACCATCTTGGGAAGCTAACGTGGTAGCCGATGCCCTTAGTCGGAGGAGTTATGGCCAGTTGTCCTGTCTTTTTACCGAGCAAGATGTCCTTCTTCGGGAGCTCGAGCGGCTACAACTAGTGGCAGTGGAGCCTACTCCGACAGCCGAGGGTATGTTGACCTCTTTGGTTGTGGGACCGACTCTTCAAGAGAGGATAGTCGCTGAGCAGCTGAATGATCGTTTTCTGTGCCGGATGAGAGAGTTGGCGATTAGTGGTCGGATTGGAGGCTTTTCAGTTGCATCTGATGGAGCATTAGTCTTCGAGGGTAGATTATGTGTTCTGAAGGTGTGGGAACTGCGAAAGGAGATTTTGAGAGAGGCCCATAGTGCCCCATACACCATCCATCCTGGTAGCTCGAAAATGTATCAGGACTTGAGGAAGTCGTTTCGGTGGCAAGGTTTGAAGAGGCAATTGGCGAGGTTCGTAAATGGGTGCCTAGTGTGTCAACAAGTGAAGGCTGAGCATCAGAAATCGAGAGGGAAGTTACAGCCACTTGAGGTTCCCTTGTGGAAGTAGGAGTGCATCACCATGGATTTCTTAGTGGGATTGCCGAGGTCGAGGGCCGGGCATGATTCCATTTGGGTGATTGTGGATCGCCTTACGAAGTCTGTCCACTTTCTGCCGGTCCAGACGACTATGAAGGCTAGTCAGTATGCCGAGTTGTTCGTGGACGAAATTGTCAAACTTCATGGATTTCCTGTGGAGATCGTGTCTGATTGAGACGCGAAGTTCACTAGTCAGTTCTGGAAGACTCTGCACCGGGCCACGGGGACGAGGCTGGAGTTCAGTACAACTTTTCATCTTCAGACAGATGGTCAGTCGGAGCGGACGATCCAGTACTTGGAGGATATATTGAGGGCTGTAGTCTTAGACCGTAGCCTAACCTGGGAGAGTGCCTTGCCTTTGGTCGAGCTAACTTACAACAATAGCTACCACTCCACGATCAAGATGGTCCAATTCGAGGCTTTGTATGGACGTAAGGTCCGAACACCCTTGTACTGGGATGAGGTCGGGGAGAGGAAGATCATGGGTCCGGAGTTCATTCTTAGTGCTGCGGAGACAGTTGAGGCTATCCGAAAGCATATCCGGTCAGCTCAAGAGAGGCAGAAGGTCTATGCCGACCGGAAGAGGGATGAGCACGAGTATGCCGTCGGAGATCATGTCTTCCTGAAGGTTTCGCCTATGAAGGGCGTGATTCGCTTCGGGAAGAAGGGGAAGCTTAGACCGCATTATATTGGGCCATTCAAGATCCTTGCCTGAGTCGGGAACTTGGCTTATTGGCTTGCTTTACCACCTAGCTTGTCGGGAGTGCATGACGTGTTTCACGTCTCTATGTTGCGGAGATACGTGCATGATCCCACTCACGTGGTGGACTTCGGCGAACTGCAGGCCGAGCGAGACCTTACCTACGAGGAGGTACCGGTAGCCATATTGGACCAGAAGGTCCATCAGTTGAGGAACCGGGCAGTGAGCTTGGTGAAGGTGCTTTGGAGCCGACATG
>CACSLK010023488.1:2588-14550 GCA_902706635.1 Striga hermonthica
AACGCAACGGTGCGAGAAATATATGTTATTTACATCAAATAATGGTGCCGTGTTCGAAAACAAGCCTTTCCGGGGACGTTGATTAATTTTTCGTTTTAGCCCCTATTTACTCTTATTGTCCTCAAATTCTTTAAATGTATACAATTTTGTTACGAAACGCGATGGTGCGAGAAACATATATTATTCACATCAAGTAATGGTGTCGTGTTCAAAAATAAGCCTTTCTGGAGACGTTGATTATTTTTTCGATTTTGTCCCTATTTACTCTTATTTTCCTCGACTTCTTTAAATGTATACGATTTTGCTTCGAAACGCGATGGTGCGAGAAATATATGTTATCCACATCAAATAATGGGCGAGAAATATATGTTATCCACATCAAATAATGGTGTCGTGTTCGAAAACAAGCCTTCCGGAGACGTTGATAATTTTTTCGTCATTTCCCCTATTTACTCTTATTTTCCTCGACTTCTTTAAATCTATACGAATTTGTTTCGAAACTCTATGGTGCAAGAAATATATGTTATCCACATCAAATAATAGTGTCGTGTTCAAAAACAAGCCTTTCCGGAGACAATGGTTATTTTTTCGTTTTTGTCCCTATTTACTCTTATTTTTCTCGACTTCTTTAAATGTATACAAATTTGCTTCGAAATACGATTTATCCTCATCAAATAATGGTGTCGTGTAAGAAAACAAGCCTTTCCGGAGACGTTGATTATTTTTTCGTTTTTTCCCCTATTTACTCGTATTTTCCTCGACTTCTTTAAATGTATACGATTTTGCTTCGAAATGCTATGGTGTAAGAAATATATGTTATCCACATCAAATAATAGTGTCGTGTTCGAAAACAAGGCTTTCCGGAAACGTTGATTTATTTTTCGTGTTTGCCCATATTTACTCTTATTTTCCTCGACTTTTTTAAATGTATACGATTTGGCTACGAAACGCGATGGTGCGAGAAATATATGTTATTCACATCAAATAATTGTGCCGTGTTCGAAAACAAACATTTCCGGAGACATTGATTATTTTTTCCTTTTTGCCCCTAATTACTCTTATTTTATTCGACTTCTTTGAATGTATACGTTTTGGTTTCGAAACGCGATGGTGCGAGAAATATATGTTATTCACATCAAATTATGTAAGGTGTCTGTCGAGATTATCATATTCTTTCAGTTCAGCTTTCAGCACTCCAAAGCACCCTATTGTGTGGTGCTGAAAGAATTGCAGGAGCTTAAGGCGCAAATCCAGGAATTATTACGACTGGGTTTCATTCGACCGAGCGTGTCACCGTGGGGAGCACCCGTTCCCTTTGTCAAGAAGAAGGATGGATCCATGCGCATGTGTATCGACTATCGGGATCTTAACCGGTTGACGATCAAGAACAAATATCCGCTTCCCAGGATCGATGATTTATTTGATCAGCTGAGGGGAGCTTATGTTTTCTCTAACATTGATTTGCGATCAGGCTACCATCAGCTGAAAATCAAGGAGTCAGACATTCCCAAGACCGCTTTTCGTACTTGTTACAGCCATTATGAGTTCGTGGTCATGCCATTCGGACTCAGCAATGCTCCAGTTGTATTCATGGACCTGATGAACCATATTTTCCATCCCTATCTTGATCATTTTGTCATTGTTTTCATTGATGATATTCTTATCTACTCCAAGAGCCAGAAGGAACATGAGGAGCATCTGAGGGTTGTTCTTGAAACCCTTAGACGAGAAAAATTGTATGCAAAATTCTCCAAGTGCAAATTCTGGCTCCAACGAGTAGCCTTTCTTGGTCATGTGATTACTCAGGCAGGTATTGAAGTTGATCCCTCCAAGGTTGCAGCTGTTCAGAACTGGTCGACACCGAAGAGTCCGTCCGAGGTTAGCAGTTTTCTCGGTTTGGCTGGTTATTACCGCAGATTCATTAAGGGCTTTTCCAAGATTGCCCTTCTTTTATCCCAGCTGACGAGGAAGTCTGTGATGTTCGAGTTGACTGATCGATGTGAATCGAGTTTTCAGGAGCTCAAGAAGAGGCTAACTTCAGCACCGGTGTTGACTATTCCCGATCCTTCTCGGAGTTTCACTATTTTCAGTGATGCTTCAAGACAGGGTTTGGGATGTGTACTCATGCAAGATGGCCAGGTCGTTGCTTATGCTTCACGCCAGTTAAAGCCACTTGAACAGAATTATCCAACGCACGACTTGGAGCTAGCTGTAGTTGTTCATGCCCTCAAGATTTGGCGACATTATCTATACGGCAGTCGATGCGAGATTTTCACCGATCATAAGAGCTTGCAGTACATCTTTACTCAGAAGGAGCTCAACATGAGACAACGTCGTTGGTTAGAGCTCGTCAAGGATTATGATTGCACGATCCAGTATCATCCGGGAAAGGTGAATGTTGTTGCTGATGCCCTAAGCCGCAAGGTGAAGGGTGACTTGACGTACGTTGTTACTCAGCAGAGTCAGTTGATTCAGGAGTTCGCCCGGATGCAGATTCAGACGGTTGATGCACTTCCTACAGCCATTACGGGGAGTGTTAGCTCCATTCAGGTTCAGCCGACGCTGAGGGAGAGAATCCGGCAAGAGCAGGCTTCAAATGAGTTTATTTGTGCGATTGATGAAAAATTTCGTGCCGAAGGCGTCGAGGATTTTCACCGAGGCACTGATGGGGCCTTGGAGTTTGGTGGCAGGATTGTGGTGCCAAAAGTCGAAGCATTGAGGAAGGAGATTCTGACTGAGGCTCATATCGCACCATATCTAGCCCATCCATGAAGTACTAAGATGTATCATGACCTGAAATGGTCGTTCTGGTGGCGAGGGTTAAAGAAAGACATAGTCGACTTTGTAAAGAAATGTTTAACCTGTCAGCAAGTCAAAGCCGAGCATCAGAGTCCCATAGGCCTTCTACGACCACTGCCGATTCCGAAGTGGAAGTGGGAGGAGGTTGCGATGGATTTTGTCACGGGGTTACCGAGGTCGTCTGAACATCACGACGCTATTTGGGTCGTGGTCGACAGATTGACTAAGGGTGCTCACTTCTTGCCAGTATCGATGAACATTTCTTTGGACAAGTTGGCTGAGATTTATACCCGTGGGATCGTTCGACTCCACGGAGTGCCTGTTACCATCGTGTCAGACAGAGATCCCAGATTCACTAGCAGATTCTGGCAGAGTTTGCACAAGGCGATGGGCACGAAGTTAGCATTCAGTTCAGCCTACCATCCAGAGACTGACGGACAGACAGAGCGGACCATTCAGACGTTGGAAGATATGTTACGGGCTTTGGTTGTTGACAGGGGTGCTAAGTGGGAGTCTTTATTGCCGTACGTTGAGTTCGCGTACAACAACAGTTATTATTCTTTTATTAAGATGGCTCCTTACGAGGCACTTTACGGTCGTAAGTGTCGTTCCCCTCTTTATTGGGACGACGTCGGTGAGCGTCGAGTACTCGGTCCGAAATTGATCGAGGAGACAGTTGAGCAGGTCGAGTTGATCCGGCAGAGACTTAAGACAGCCCAGAGCTGAATGAAATAAACCGCCGATCATCATCGACGAGACATTCAGTTTAAGGTTCGCGAGCGAGCTTTTCTAAGAGTTAGTCCATTTCGCGTGAGTTAAGAGCTTAACTTAGCTTAATGTTGGCTTAAGTATTAAACCTGAATGTGTAACATATTTTCACCCAACACCTTATAAATAATCAAATGAGAAAAAATTAGAATTTGGGTGAAACTTGTGGCCAACCATCTCTCGCCACTTGCCACGGTTTTAAGACATGAAGTGTACTCAAGGTTTGCTTAGTCATCACCCAATGCACTACAAGCTCCCACATATGTGTGGTAATGATGACGGAAGAAGAATGCTTGACCATGCATAACACACGACAATTTGATCTCCCTAAGCATGGCTTAAGTGCACTTAATGGCGTGCTAAGCACGAGTGTGGACACTTGACCGTGCAAGCCTTGCTTAGGCTATACTTAAATATTCTTAGTACATGGTTAATGAACTCTAAGCTCGGTAATCTTAATTATCGAGCGATTAAACATGAACTAATTATCAAAAAATTATTCCGAACATAAACGTGATATTCGAAAATCCATTCGAACATACTTGACTGGAATAAATAGTTCCGAACGATAATAGTTAATAAAATAGATATTTCGGAACTAAACATGACATTACATTACTAACATGACGGGATATTACAATCTGCCCCACCTTAAAATATTTCTGTCCTCGGAAATACAAAATGAAACATATATACATGAAAACATGAAAGATATATATACATCAGAACTGAAAATCAGGAAAACAAGCGCGAATATCAGCCTCTTGCTCCCAAGTAGTTCCGTGGCGATCCCACTGAATACGAACGAGGGAACATCACGCTTCCGGAGCCGTCGAACCTGTCAGTCCAACACCGCTACCGGTCGCTCCTCGTGAGACAAGTCTGGATGGATCTGAATATCAGTATGAGGAATGAATGATCGGGGTCGCACACGTATTTGCGTAACATGGATACAGGAAAAATATTATGAACACTGGATAACTCAGGAGGTAAGGCCAATCGATACGCAACGTCGCCCACTCGCTCGAGCACTTCGAACAGGCCAATGTATCGAGGGTACAACTTCCCTCTCTTCCCGAACCGAATAACTCCGCGAAATGGACTAACTCTTAGAAAAGCTCGCTCGCGAACCTTAAACTGAATGTCTCGTCGATGATGATCGGCGGTTTATTTCATTCAGCTCTGGGCTGTCTTAAGTCTCTGCCGGATCAACTCGACCTGCTCAACTGTCTCCTCGATCAATTTCGGACCGAGTACTCGACGCTCACCGACGTCGTCCCAATAAAGAGGGGAACGACACTTACGACCGTAAAGTGCCTCGTAAGGAGCCATCTTAATAAAAGAATAATAACTGTTGTTGTACGCGAACTCAACGTACGGCAATAAAGACTCCCACTTAGCACCCCTGTCAACAACCAAAGCCCGTAACATATCTTCCAACGTCTGAATGGTCCGCTCTGTCTGTCCGTCAGTCTCTGGATGGTAGGCTGAACTGAATGCTAACTTCGTGCCCATCGCCTTGTGCAAACTCTGCCAGAATCTGCTAGTGAATCTGGGATCTCTGTCTGACACGATGGTAACAGGCACTCCGTGGAGTCGAACGATCCCACGGGTATAAATCTCAGCCAACTTGTCCAAAGAAATGTTCATCGATACTGGCAAGAAGTGAGCACCCTTAGTCAATCTGTCGACCACGACCCAAATAGCGTCGTGATGTTCAGACGACCTCGGTAACCCCGTGACAAAATCCATCGCAACCTCCTCCCACTTCCACTTCGGAATCGGCAGTGGTCGTAGAAGGCCTATGGGACTCTGATGCTCGGCTTTGACTTGCTGACAGGTTAAACATTTCTTTACAAAGTCGACTATGTCTTTCTTTAACCCTCGCCACCAGAACGACCATTTCAGGTCATGATACATCTTAGTACTTCATGGATGGGCTAGATATGGTGCGATATGAGCCTCAGTCAGAATCTCCTTCCTCAATGCTTCGACTTTTGGCACCACAATCCTGCCACCAAACTCCAAGGCCCCATCAGTGCCTCGGTGAAAATCCTCGACGCCTTCGGCACGAAATTTTTCATCAATCGCACAAATAAACTCATTTGAAGCCTGCTCTTGCCGGATTCTCTCCCTCAGCGTCGGCTGAACCTGAATGGAGCTAACACTCCCCGTAATGGCTGTAGGAAGTGCATCAACCGTCTGAATCTGCATCCGGGCGAACTCCTGAATCAACTGACTCTGCTGAGTAACAACGTACGTCAAGTCACCCTTCACCTTGCGGCTTAGGGCATCAGCAACAACATTCACCTTTCCCGGATGATACTGGATCGTGCAATCATAATCCTTGACGAGCTCTAACCAACGACGTTGTCTCATGTTGAGCTCCTTCTGAGTAAAGATGTACTGCAAGCTCTTATGATCGGTGAAAATCTCGCATCGACTGCCGTATAGATAATGTCGCCAAATCTTGAGGGCATGAACAACTACAGCTAGCTCCAAGTCGTGCGTTGGATAATTCTGTTCAAGTGGCTTTAACTGGCGTGAAGCATAAGCAACGACCTGGCCATCTTGCATGAGTACACATCCCAAACCCTGTCTTGAAGCATCACTGAAAATAGTGAAACTCCGAGAAGGATCGGGAATAGTCAACACCGGTGCTGAAGTTAGCCTCTTCTTGAGCTCCTGAAAACTCGATTCACATCGATCAGTCAACTCGAACATCACAGACTTCCTCGTCAGCTGGGATAAAAGAAGGGCAATCTTGGAAAAGCCCTTAATGAATCTGCGGTAATAACCAGCCAAACCGAGAAAACTGCTAACCTCGGACGGACTCTTCGGTGTCGACCAGTTCTGAACAGCTGCAACCTTGGAGGGATCAACTTCAATACCTGCCTGAGTAATCACATGACCAAGAAAGGCTACTCGTTGGAGCCAGAATTTGCACTTGGAGAATTTTGCATACAATTTTTCTCGTCTAAGGGTTTCAAGAACAACCCTCAGATGCTCCTCATGTTCCTTCTGGCTCTTGGAGTAGATAAGAATATCATCAATGAAAACAATGACAAAATGATCAAGATAGGGATGGAAAATATGGTTCATCAGGTCCATGAATACAACTGGAGCATTGCTGAGTCCGAATGGCATGACCACGAACTCATAATGGCTGTAACAAGTACGAAAAGCGGTCTTGGGAATGTCTGACTCCTTGATTTTCAGCTGATGGTAGCCTGATCGCAAATCAATCTTAGAGAAAACATAAGCTCCCCTCAGCTGATCAAATAAATCATCGATCCTGGGAAGCGGATATTTTTTCTTGATCGTCAACCGGTTAAGATCCCGGTAGTCGATACACATGCGCATGGATCCATCCTTCTTCTTGACAAAGGGAACGGGTGCTCCCCACGGTGACACGCTCGGTCGAATGAAACCCAGTCGTAATAATTCCTGGATTTGCGCCTTAAGCTCCTGCAATTCTTTCAGCACCATACAATAGGGTGCTTTGGAAACTAGGCCGGCTCCTGGAATAAGGTCAATGGAGAACTCTACCTGCCGGTTAGGTGGCCCTCCTGGAAGCTCGTCCGGAAACACGTCCACAAACTCACGAACAATAGGAACGTCATGAGGTGTTCGTGCTTTCGGAGAATCACCGACAAGACTGACGAGATAACCCTGACAGTTGCCTCGTCGCAACATCTTCCTAGCTTTCTCCATAGAAATAACATGTGGCAATGAACGAGTTTTAGTACTGAAGAAAGTAATCTGATCATCTCCCAGAAGAGAAAGAATAATCTCCCAGTCATGACATCAGATATCTGCATGAAAACATGTTAGCCAATCCATGCTGAGTATGAGGTCAAAGTCCCTCATCTCGAGAACATAAGCATCGGTAGCAATATACGACCACCGATAAAGAGACTAAGATTTGTGGCTTTGGCAGAAGTCACTATCTTTCGTCCCGAGGCTAGACTCACCTCGAGAGGATGACAGCGGTAATGGTATGAACTCCGATGGCATCGAGACATCGTCGTGATATAAATGAATGTGTCGCTCCAGTATCAAACAAGGCGAAGACAGGAATATCATTAAGCATAAGCATCCCAGACATAGTACCTAGGTGTTGTTCTGCCTCAGCCTGATCAATCGCATAAACTATGGCTTGCTGTCTACCCCTTTGTTGCTGCTGGGGTGGCCTCTGAACCTGCTGTCGGGGCTGCTGCTACTACTGTGGCTGCTGAGGCTGCTGTGGCTGCGACTGGAGTTTCTTCGGACATCGACTAGCAAAATGTCTGGGTTCGTGACAGTAATAACAAATATCCTGGCCCATGTGACACTCTCTGCGATGAAGTCGTCCGCAAGTGGGGCACTGTGGAATCTGCTGTAGTCTCCGTCGGGTCTTTCTGTCCATCGGGGCACCTTTCCCCTTCCTCTTATTGTTCTTCGGTGGCTGGGCAGTAGCTGGTGGAGCTGTGGATGACTGGGCAGGGGCAACTGGCTGCAATCGATCATGGTTCGCCACCCTTCGAATGCTGGCATCCACCTCCTGGGCAATGGCAACGGTACGAGCGTACGTCTGGGTCCCGTGACCTACAATATTGTGACGGACTGCTGGGTAAAGCCCGTCAGTGAAACGTTGTGCTCGTTGTGCCTCAGTACGCACCAGATATGGAACTAAAGCTCCGAGTCTGGTAAACTCTCCTTCGTACTCATCAACAGAACGAGTACCCTGTGTGAGCAACAAGAACTGCCGCTCCATCTCAGCTCGGTAGTACGTGGGGTAGTACTTCTCCCGAATCATCTCCTTGAATCTCTCCCAGGTATAACCTGCTTTCTCGCCGGGACGCATACTCCAGTAGGCATTCCACCAGAGTCGGGCATCACCGGTCAACTGAAGCTGTGCGCATATAACGCGATATCGATCTGGACAATCCATGACCTCAAAAATCAATTCGAGGCCCTGAATCCACTCGTCTACAATACGCGGATCTCCCTGGTCGGAGAACTTCTCAGGGTGGTAGTCGCGGAACTGTGCGACCACTGTGGCCTGGGGGGTCGCTGGCTGATCGGGTTCCCTACGGGGCGGCATCTGAATATTGGAAAGATTCAACATGATCAAAACGCAAGGAACATACTTTAACTGATCATTAAACGCATAAATTTCTTGACGAGTTGCTAAACATGATTGGAAAATACTTGACATGAATCCTGACTACTGATCCTGAACATAATTCGAGCATCTTAACTATATTATAACTAAAAAATCCTGAGCATAGAAATAGTAATTTTTTTATAATTTAAAACATGAATCAGCACTTACCTTTAGTCGGCGAGGCGTGAGCGTGACGTGTTCAGGTTTTTGAAAAATTTCAGACTCGTAAAAATTTTCAGAGATGCCGAAACGTGCTCTGATACCAACTATAACGCCCCGCCTTAACATGAAAATCAGAGTGCTTTTTTCGCAAACAGTTTCAAATAAAAATACTGATTAGCTTGCAAAATACTGATTCGAAGTGCTACCATGAAACTTAACTTAATCTGTAAACCGTTAATTTAGTTTCTGAAAAAAAACAACGGAGTAACTTAATATTTTAACCAACTGAAAGTCTGAGCAAAAGATAAGTTCATCAAATAGTCGTGAACAACGGAAAAGTAACATCGTCAAAATATTAATAAACACGTGATCAAAAGTCCTGAACCAGACGCCAACTCACACCCCTGGCCCGATGTCATGACCTAAAAAACATGATAAAAGTGGGTCGTGAGCACTAAAATACACTGTGCTCCGTGCAAACTCATACTAAAGTAAACAGTGAAAATAATTACAATAACATGATCCTGGCATGAACATGAACATGAAACCGGTACTGAATAATCATGATCTGATACTGATGGTGAGATAATATCATCACCTGCCTGATACCTGAACATCTGCCGGCAAAATACTAATACCAGACACCATGTGCACACTCTAGTGGGCAGATTAGGGCCACTAGAACCCAGAATGGACCGGCGACCATTCCGAGCGGATACTGAACTGATAATACAAACCTCAAACATGGTAGAGTAATTATATTCAATGTAATACCCAGTCTGAGTCCCCACCTGAACTGTCTGACTGAAAAGGCAGTGCTGATAATCGTGTCTTCATCAAACTGAAAAATGATATAAACAATTACTAAATACTATGCCCAGACTGATAAAATAACTTTTTAATATGTTAAGATGCTCTACTGGACTTAAACATGATATTCGAATTTAACCGGTATAACCGGAACCGGTTAAAACTGGAACTGAACTGACATGAATTTACTAAACTGAACCGGACCCGAAATTTAACTGAAATTGGAACTTAAAACATGAACCGGGATTTAAATATTAACTATGGGTGAACCGAACCGGTCTGAACCGGTCTGGACCGGTCTGCCTGAACCACCG
The DNA here is from genome assembly GCA_902706635.1 of Striga hermonthica. Taxonomy (NCBI): domain Eukaryota; kingdom Viridiplantae; phylum Streptophyta; class Magnoliopsida; order Lamiales; family Orobanchaceae; genus Striga; species Striga hermonthica. The sequence continues at coordinate 12,591 of CACSLK010023488.1, forward strand.
GTTTACTAGGGCCGAGCGGTCGGCGGCTGACTTGGCTCACAGCCTTGCCGCGGCTGCGGGCGCGGCTACTGATGGGACTGGGTGCGGCATGGCCGCTGCAGGGCCTGCCTTGGCCACGGCCGAGGGTGCTACGTGCACCTGGCCATGGCTGTCATGAGTGGAATATGACCTGGGGCGCTGCCGAATGCTATGTGCATCGGCTGCCACCTGACTGAGCACTGTCGGCTGTTGTCGCACTCCTCGACGTGCAGCTGGACACTAAAAGGCGCGCTCAGGCGTTGGTTGGGCAGAACTGACACTGTACGGGCGCTGCCGAGGCCATTGATGCACGACGATGCGCGCTGGCGTGCGTTACCGCACGCTGGCGTGCATGACTAGGCGTTGGCGTGCGCATACGCATCGCCAACAACTACTTGCTGCAGGTACTGACCGCACGCGGCACTATACCACGCATCCCCTTGCATCCTGCACACTCACCGGTACGCTGCGGCCGCGACATTGGAACAACACGAGTACGACCGACCCTCATCGGCCGTCCGACGATTTTCTCCGGCCAACTCAACATGAACTTTCATAATATATCATGATTTTAACTAACATGAATAATCACACTCAATTTGCCCAATAATCAGGCCTAACATGATCCATGACATGGGTTTGGCCGCAGACACGTGCACCGTGCGCGGTCTTTGGCTTTAAGCCAAATTCTCGACCGAACACGAAATTTCCTCGACTAACATGAGTCAGCTGAGTATAAAATGATCTAAAATGATCAAATAAACATGAATTTGTTCGGGAGTTGCCGGATAAAAAGAAAGTTAACTCTGTCATGGCTTAATTAGGGCATAACCGAACATATCTTGATGTTTTCATGAATTTTGGAACATGAGCTAAACAATTTGAACTGAATATGATCTTAACAACATGTAATGATAGTGGGGATGAGATTACCTAGCAATATGTTCGGAGGATTTCCCAAGAACGAGCGTGATTTTCGGCTCCGAATATGTGTGTGCTATGCTTCGCCAAGTGCGTGAGTTAAGAGCTTAACTTAGCTTAATGTTGGCTTAAGTATTAAACCTGAATCTGTAACATATTTTCACCCCAACACCTTATAAATAATCGGATGAAAAAAAATTAGAATTTGGGTGAAACTTGTGGCCAACCATCTCTCGCCACTTGCCACGGTTTTAAGACATGAGGTGTACTCAAGGTTTGCTTAGTCATCACCCAATGCACTACAAGCTCCCACATATGTGTGGTAATGATGACGGAAGAAGAATGCTTGACCATGCATAACACACGGCAATTTGATCACCCTAAGCATGGCTTAAGCGCACTTAATGGCGTGCTAAGGGCTTGCTAAGCACGAGTGTGGACACTTGACCGTGCAAGCCTTGCTTAGGCTATACTTAAATATTCTTAGTACATGGTTAATGAACTCTAAGCTCGGTAATCTTAATTATCGAGCGATTAAACATGAACTAATTATCAGAAAATTATTTCGAACATAAACGTGATATTCGAAAATCCATTCGAACATACTTGACTGGAATAAATAGTTCCGAACGATAACAGTTAATAAATTAGATATTTCGGAACTAAACATGAAATTACATTACTAACATGACGGGATATTACAATAGGGGTCAAGTTCTAAAATGTAAGCAACGTCTCCGGAAAGATTTGCGAACACGGCACCATTATCTGATGTGGATAACATATATTTATTGCCCCATCGTGTTCTGAAGTAAAACGGTACACTTTTCAGAAAGACGAGAAAAATAAGGGTAAATAAGGGCAAGTACGAAAAATGTAAGCAACCTCTCCAGAAAGACTTTTTTTCGAACACAGCGCCATTATTTGATGTGGATAACATATATTTATCGCCTCATCGTGTTTTGAAGCAAAATGGTACACGTTTAAGAAAGTCGGGAAAAATAAGGGTAAATAAGGGCAA
>CACSLK010023513.1:5412-15813 GCA_902706635.1 Striga hermonthica
TGGACTTACTTGTTGGCAAAAAGGCAATTGGATGTAAGTGGGTCTTCACTGTTAAAGTTAATCCTGATGGCTCTTTGGCACGTCTTAAATCTGGGCTTGTAGCTAAAGGCTATGCTTAGACTTATGGAACCGATTACTCTGAGACTTTCTCTCCTGTGGCCAAACTTACTTCTGTCCGGTTGCTCATTTCCCTTGCTGCCTCTTTTGATTGGACTCTACACCAACTTGACATTAAGAATGTGTTTCTCCATGGCTTTCTTCAAGAAGAGGTTTATATGGAGCAACCACCTGGTTTTGTTGCTCAGGGGCAGTATGGGAAGGTATGTCGTCTTCATAAGTCTCTATATGGGTTAAAGCAAAGTCCCCGAGCTTGGTTCGACAGATTTAGCCAGATTTTTTTGAAATATGGGTTGGTGAGATGTAAATCTGATCACTCAGTATTCTATAGACGATCAAGCCTTGGAATTATTTTGTTGGTGGTGTATGTCGATGATATTGTTATTACAGGGAATGATAATGATGGGATTTAAAACCTAAAATCCTTCCTCCATGAGAATTTTCAAACAAAGGACTTGGGACACTTGAAATATTTTCTGAGAGTTGAGATAATGAGAAATAAGAGAGGGATTTTCTTTTGTCAAAGGAAGTATGTGCTAGATCTTCTTAAAGAAACTGGAAAAGTTGGGGCAAAACCATGCAACACTCTGATGACAGCAAACTTGCAGTTAGGAAAGGATGATGGTGAGCCATTTCATGATCCAGAATGATATCAAAGACTTGTAGGGAAGCTAAATTATTTCACCATAACATGCCCTGACATATCCTTTGCAGTTGGTGTAGCAAGTCGATTTATGTCTTCTCCGACCATCAGCCATTGGGCATTTCTTGAACAAATTTTTTGCTACTTGAAGGGGGCTCCTGGATGGGGATTGTTCTATGGGCGTCATAGTTATCAAAAGGCTAGAGCAGTTGAAGCATATTGTGATGCCGACTATGCAGGTTGCAAAGATGATAGAAGATCGACTTCTGGATATTGTTTATTTGTGGGAGGCAATCTAGTTTCGTGGAGAAGAAAGAAGCAAAATGTGGTTTATCGTTCAGTTGTTGAAGTAGAGTATAGGTCAATGGTTGATTCAATATGTGAAGTTGTATGGATCCATCAGTTACTAAAGGAGCTTGGATTAGAAGTTTCTCGCCCAGCAACACTTTGGTGTGACAACCAAGCACCAAACCACATTGCATCAAATCTTGTATTTCATGAACGGACCAAACACATAGAGATAGACTGCCACTTTGTTCGTGATAAGGTCGAAGAAGGTTTTGTCACTACAAGATATGTCAAGTCTGAGGATCAGTTGGGAGACATATTTACGAAAGCAGTAAATGGTGTAAGAATGAAAAATATTTGTAACAAGCTGGGCATAATCGACATATATGCTGCAGCTTGAGGGGGAGTGTTAATGTAAATATGGTATAGATTAGATGTATCAATTAGGTGATTTGGTAAATCCCGTAGATTAGGTCATTTGATTTCTTTCCTTTCTTTCATCTCTTTTGGCTTGTATATATATCTTGTCATCTTCATAGTGGAATAGAACATTCAAGCTTAATAGCATTACAGTGTGAAAGGAATAAAAGATATCTCCTAGCCTAATTAGGAACTAAAACGTGCATATAAAGGCTGAGAAATCAGCTCTTAAAAAAAAAAAACATTTTAAGCTTCCATTGAATATGCCAAAGAAAATGCTTAAGGATTATTTGATATTGATCAAATAAAGGAGCCAAAATATAATTAACGAGGGATGGCTTTTCTTGATAATATAAGACCGATCATTATAGCTCAATGCGCTCGAAAAAAAATATGACTAACATGGGTCCGAAAGAAATCTAAGAAGCCGAGAAAATAAATAAACTCGACGATACCGAAAACGGATTAAAAATGATCGAAAATCGATAAATCAAAAATTCTAATAAATAGAACAAAATATTTATATAAATTAATATACTAAAATGATTAAATAGACACTAGTGTATGATTAATCCAAACTTGTTGAGCTAAGAAAAAAATAAAATACAAATAAATGCATAATATTATAAATAATAGAGATGTCTGTTGAAATAAAATCAGAGCGCTACAAATATAGATGAACATATTGTATTTGTTTTTACAAATTTTATGTTCCTTTTACCTTTTTTTTCTTTACTGCATTGGTTAATGTAGTGCTAAATATCGTCACTCAATACTAAATATTAAAAATAAGGTGATTGGTAGGTTTTTTTAGGGTTTAGGGTCAATAGAAAAAAGTACATTATTTTCAATATTAATTATTATTTCTGATCTTGAACAAAAAAAAAATCACATCAATCTTAATTCAACATTCATTCACTCACGTTATTTTTATCAACCATCTCCAATTTTAATTATTTTATTTTAAACATTATTTTAATATACCCACTAACAACTAACTTGTAATGCCCCATTTGTTTATGAAAAATTGGGATTATTATTATTATTATTATTATTATTATTATTATTATTATTCTTTTTAATTATTTAATTACTATTAATTGCCTAATTGTTATTGATTGTCTATTATTAATAATTAATTATTGTGTGTATTATGTATATATATATATACATTGATAGTTCAATTTATATTAATATTCCGGACTGTCGTTCATACTAACCGAGCCTTTTTATTAATTGTCGAACCTTAGAGAAACTGGCCCGTGTGCCCATCGGTCCTTCTATTTATTGTGGTCGCCTAGTTTTTATTTTCTGGCCCAATATCTCTCATTGAGTCCGATCCAAACACAAGAAATAACCTCGGCCCAACTTGGTAGAATTCTCGCAAATGTGTTCTCCTCTCTCTCTCGCACCGTCTTAAGGAGATCATAACCCTTTTTCCTTCCTTATTTTTCACGCTGCAATCTCCTCCCCTCATATCTCTCTTTCTCGATTTCAACCAGAGGAAAAGCAGAGCAGAAGAAGAAATCTCACTCGATCGCTCTCTGCTCCATCTCTCTCTCGTTAAAAAAAAAAGAAGAAAGAAAGAGGAACCAGCAAGCCGATCACCACCCTTTCTTGGTCGCAAAGTCGCCGTGCCTCTCTACCATTGTTGTCCCCGCGCGAATTAACACTCAAGTCCAGAGTCACCTGCGATCAATCATCGTGCGAGGAACTCAGGCCATTGAATCCCCCAGCCCGAAGCTCCGTTCACTTGAGTACAACCAGACCCCGCAGGTTCCCAGCTCTTCCGCGTTACCCATCGTCGCGAGTCCGGCAACCTGAAGCCAAAAATTCCCTAGCCCTCACCGGTGAATCACAATAGCAGCATCACGTCGATCGTCCCGCGTCCGCCCTCGTCGAGCAGCGACCGGCCAAAAATATTTCAAGCGAACCGCTGAACAACTAAACCCCTCCGGTGATCTAGCGAATAGCAGTGGCCGTGAGTTTCTCGACGAGTAGCCCGTCAACAGTTTCTCCAAACCCGATGAATGACAAGTAGCAGGTCCCGAGAGTTCACCATGGCAGGACTGTAACGTCCCGTTCGTTTATGAATTATTTGGGATTATATTATTATTATTATTATTATTATTATTTTTTTTTTTTTTTTTATTATTATTATTATTATTATCATTAACTGTCAAATTGATTTTATGTGCTTAGTGTGTGTTTATTAATAAATATTATTGTGTGTATTATATATATATATATAAATAGTGGCCGATTTATTTTATTTAAATCCCGAGCATTTGGCGATCGAACTGAGCCTTCTAAGTGATGATCGAACCCGAGAGGAACCCCCTGACCCTCGAGATTTATTGTGCATCAAGCTTTGATTTTTGGAGATTCAAATTCAAGAAGTATGTTTTTGGAAGGAAATAATCAACTACAATTTTTTTCCCCATGAACCGTTATGGCATTTTTCTTTTATTATTAATTTGAATTCAAATAGTTGGAGTTACATTTGGAAGTTTAACATTTTCCTTATTCACACGTCTTGACCAAGCCATCAAACCATGAGAATCAATTTGGAGTTATCCCATTCCACTAATTAAATCACTCCAAATTCTCGTCTTTAATTTTCAACAACAATTCACGCCATTATCTCCTTTTATCACTCGGTCCTTCCAAAGCTTAGTGGATGAAGAAATTCAAAAATTTTGTACTCTACATACTCTCTTCTTTTTATTATTCCCGCGAGAGAGAGATAGCATGCGATATTGTGAGAAACAATTCATCTCCCTCAACCCAGCGTGGATTCATGCTTCTCAAAACCTTCGTCCGATATTTCGCCGAGGATGACACCACGCATCGCCGGAGACGACCACCCCCAGCGCCAGCCGATACGCGCAGTCACCGGGCGAGCCGAGCGTAGCCGTCGAGCCCCTCGTGCGCGTGCACGCAGCCCGTCTCGGCCTTCATTTTGTTTCGTTGTCGTGTGTTAATCCTGAGAATGGTACTGAGACTCGATTCCCCTTTTGTTATTTTTGTGTTTTGTAGTAAGTTAGTGTTTGATGATGAGGGTTTATATATATAATGTGTTTAATGTAATAATTGTGTTGATATATGTGAGATCGTGCGAGATATTATTATAAATTCGTGTATGTGCCATGGATATTGGAACTCTCTCGTTGTGTTATTGAGCTCTCTCCTTTTGTTGTGTTTGCTGATGATTTTGGTCGAATATTAGAGTCTCTATTTGTTAACTGAGTCGTTTGATATTCGTTTAAGAATTGAGTTTGAAAACCCCATTTTGAAACCTTTCGTTGATTGCTATTTGGTAGATGTTTTGACCTCTGAAACTCGGTTAAATGTTTTCAAACTCTACCAGTGATTTGTAGTTCAGCCGGTTATGTTTCATCTCCAACAAGAATCGAGTGAATATCAATTTTGTGCTAAAAGTTATGGCCAAAGTTTGTCGGTTGTGCGTCCAATTTTTCTGGTTTTTTGGTCTTGTATGTGCTCGGTTTTCATGGCTGTTTTTGAGCACTGAAACCTCGACGTCTCTTTTTGAGGTCTTCTTGTAAATTGTAGGTGAATGCGTTATCTTTCTTGAGGAAAAAGAATCGAGTATTTATTATTTTTATATTGAAAATTGTGTCGAAAATTCTATCATTGCGCAGTCAGTTTTTTTGTTTTAATCGCAGAGGTATGTCTGTCATTTTTACTGTTTTTGACCTACTTCGGGTGACTTGGGAATCTTGACGTCCTCATATGATTTGTTGTGTTATTTCTTAGGTTTCAAATGGAATAAGAATCATTAATATATCATTTTTATACAAAAAGATACGTTCGAAATGCGATTGTCGCGCAACCAGTTTTTCTAAAAAAAATGACAGCAGGTTTGTTGTATAAATTTGAGTTATTTTCAGACATTTAACTTGCTCAAATATGCTCGATGTTTTCATAAAAGTTTTAGTTCTATGTCTTTAGATTGTTTTGGAAAAAGAACCACTTGGATTCAAGTTTTCTACCAAAAGTTATATTCAAAATAAAATCGCTGCGCATATAGAGTTACCCATTTTCCGGCAACTTGATTTTTTATGTTTCCAATTGTCCGTCTTTGAGCCGTTCTACACGTTTTTGGCCGAACCATAATTTTAACCCCATGACCACTATTTTGAGTATTATTTCTAATCCCCTGAGAGTTCCAAAGTCCACAAAATACCACAAATTACTTAGTCGATAATGTTCGACTAAGTATGATTTCTCGTAATTATTTCTAAGTGTCAAGGTAGTGTATTTATGAAACTATTTTGATAAAAATGTAGGTGTCTGGCGAGTCCAGCTCTCAACCTACACTGCTTTGCAAGTATTTTTCTGCTAAATTATCTAGGTGGGTTTACTTATAAAATTATCTAAGCCATACGTGTTGTTAAATGTTTAGGTAGTATGACCAATGTATGAATGTGAACCATGTGGCCTACTGATGTGAGCTGTTACGGCTGTCGAGACGGTTGTCCCCATCGAGTTACGGTACGGTTGCCCTTGCGAGGCAAGTCTCCTTAAGACCTAATGAAAGGCCGTGTCCGTTACAGTGGCACGTACTCCCATCGTTAGGGTTTATGCATCTCCTTTCCGCGGCTAATGATAGATGTACACATGAGTGAGTTATTGTTGTGATTGTTAGGAGATGAGACATGATGATGATTGATTTATATTCATGCTGCGACCATATCGTCTTAACATGTTATTATGTGCATAGTGGTGAGCACTACTTTATCATTTATGCTCACTCCCACCTGCTCTTCATGGATTCAGGTTAAGCAGTCGGCGGGTGACGAGACAAGACGAGTGGGTGGTCTTTATTTATTGCGTTTAGCTTCCGTTTATTATGATTATTGAGACATGTTGAACAATTTTCAAACTTATGGTTTGAATTTGTGAAATTTGAGATGTTTGGATGTTTTTGAAAATTCTTGAGTACTTACTTAAATGAATATTCTGCCGTTATTGATTATTCATGCTATTTTGTGTGAGCTAGGTATTCTTGATATGTTATGAAGCGCTTAATGAAAACCACATGTGAAAATCAGGTTTATGAATCCCCGTGGGTCCAGATAAGACTTGGACTGAGTAAATTGTTATTTAATGACCATAAATTTCGAAAATGATTTTGAAAAATGTTTGCTTGATTTTTGGAAAGCTCGGGATTTCTTTAAAATCAAAGTGGGGTGTTACAATTTTGTATCAGAGCCAGTCTGCCTTTCTGTAGACTGGTCTATATGTGAATAAACTTGTTTATGTGATTTAGACCTTGTGTATTGACCACTCGTCTTCGTCACGCCGCACTGCTTAAGGTATGTTTTATATAAGTATCAATGAAAATACGTATAATGTGAATTGTGATGGTTTGCACGAGTAGCAATGAAACTACTTGTGATGTTTTACATGAGTATCAATGAAACTACTTATGAAGACTTGCATGAGTAGCAATGAGACTACTTATGAAGTGATATATATGTTGTTTTGGGGCTTAGGAAATCTATCCACCTCACGTTATGTGAACTCTAGTGTTTAACCTTGAAATCTAGTGATATGGAGTTAAGTTCGAACTCTAGAGGTTCCTCGTTGTGACTTTCAGTATGTTGTTATCGAGTTAAGTTCTTCCCATAGCAGTTTCCCTTTATATATAATTCTATTCAATGTCTACGAGTGAGGACCCAGTCATGAAGGCCGGGAATGTATTCGTTTTTCTTCGAACCCTTGTCGGGTTTCGAAAATTATGAGATGAGTTGAGGTTTTATAGACTGCTATTATTAAAGATGTTTATGGCATCTATTCGACCTCTAGTATAGTATTGTCTCTTATGTCTTAGTAAGGGGCGAATTTATGCCTTGTAATAATTGAGGTTTAAGCGTGAGATGATTGATATGCGGTTATCGCAGTTTTTGGCTGATCCTCCAAAATTTTATATGTGTGTACATGAGGTATATTGTGATTATATGTGGCTCGTTGATGCTATGTTCTTGAATATATGTCTTGTGTCGAGATTTAATTAAAAAACTCCATATTGAAGTCTCGGTTTGTGCTCAGTTTTTTGTAACGAAGAAGCTATTTCTTGGACAAGAGTTCATCACTAACTTTGTTGTGATTTGAGTTAGGTTTCTCTGAGTTTTTGAATTTCGTGATTTGGAGTTAAATTGAATTTATTATGAATTTTTTTAGTTGTACATGCATGTAGTTTTTGTAATTCCGCGCAGATTTATGGATCATGATGTTGGGCTGTTTTTGACGATCTTAATGTGGCTATGTGAAAATGTGATCATCATAAAACCTGTAGCACACGTTATTGCTTTCATTAGGAGTTGAATTATACAATTTGGAGTTTTGGTTGATTTTACATGATTTTTTCAAGTTGGGGTTATGCCCAAAATTTTTGAAACAGTGACTGGAATTATGCTCAGAATGTATGCTCTAAAATGAGGCACTTAACATGGTTATTTGTAAAAATAATCTTTTTGGAACTTGTAGCATTTCAAGTGTAGTTTCTGTACATTTTGAGTTTGTATGAGTTGGAGTTTTATAACATGAGATATTGCCGTTTTAGTGAACTGCTGCAAATTTATAAATAGTTTCGTTGGCATTTCTTGACCTAAGTGTTTTATGCTTAAACTCGGTTTTAATATTGTTGTTGGATTCAGTGATCAACATGAAAGTTATAGGTGCATTTCTTAGCTTTCTTTTGAGGTATAGTGCATGCTGATACGAGCTCTGTAGCTCGAGTTGTGTTCAAATGAATGTAGATTTGCATGAGGTAGGGTTGTACTTTTGGCAGGAACTTTATTTTAAATGTTAACTTCTTTCACTCAGTCTGAATGACCTTATATGTTCCTGTGTTCTAAATAAATGTTGTAGGGCTATCTCTTAGCTTCCTAATGATGCATGAATCATTTTAATATGTTATGTGTAGTATGAGTTATGTCCATTTTTCTGAAGTTGTACACCACATGTTTAGGTTTCTCGGACTGCAGCTAGGTTCATAATGTTAGTCAAAATATGACCTGTTAAATTTCGTCATTTGCTCCTAAGTTCTTCAGTAAAAAAAAAATAAAATTGTAGATGCATGCCTTAGGTTTAATTTGAGTCTTGAATTATGTTATTTGGGTGTCTGTAGCTTATAAAATTCTCAATTTTTTGAAACTCTGTAAGATGATTATTTCCTACTTTGAGCTGCGATCATGATTTAAATGTTTGCTTAAATATGTGATCACATGACGTTAAAGCCTTGTTCCTTAGCTTTCTGTCTATACTTGAATCATATTTTTATCATGATCATAGTTCGAAATATGCATGACTTACTGAATTCATGTATAAGATGTTTTCCATTTTCAAGTGGCATTTTAGATTTGTGTGTTAGCTTCCACTTCACCATCTGAATGCCCTTGTATGCTTTCGTGATCTAAATGAAAATTGTACCGCATGTTTTAGGATTCGTATTATTCAAGAATCATGCTTATGTGACGTATATGTTACAAGTTAAACCTGATTATAGGATGTTGTACTGTGCTATTTCGATAAACATGAGTTATGTTTCAAAAATAAGTGTTATCTTCAATATGCATGCCTATGTGCCCTATGTGAATCAATTCTATCGTTGTTATACCAGTGCTGACTGGTAACACTTATGAGAGAAGCTTTACGCTAAGATCTCGAAGTGTGGAAAACCATAGGCAGTGTATTAGAGTTGAACTCGTTTAGGACTGTCGGCACGATTAGCTACTTGAGTAAAAGCTGTCGTGACGGCCGACATTGTGGGTCGGAAGAGTCAAACGAGTTAACCATTTTGTTGTTCAACGTTGCCGACTTAGGATTGTTACTGGCAGTGATGCCCATGTTCGAGTATTTTTGGGAAATTGTTGCTGTCAAACCCACACCTTTGTAGGTTCTAGTCTTGTGGAGAAACCCTTTGTCCTATCGGAGTACTTAGGGAATTGTGAAACCTGAAAAGTAAATTTTCCGGTATGTGCCTTGAACCCAGTGCCGAACCTGACTGGGTGCAGCCACGCGAAATGATGGCCGAGCCCGCACGCCCGTGCTGAGAGACGTGAGGCCAACTGCAGTGGCCGATCGTTGACTCGCACGAGAGCTGCCGTCGCCATCACCGAACGCACGAACTCCCTAGGTCAGTGTGTACGACCAAACATTGACCTTGTAGCTGGTATCTGAGTGGGTACATGCACGTGTCCCAGCGCCCCGCATATGCAGCGCCAGCGTGTGGGTCACCTCTCGGGTGAGTGCATTAAACTCAGTCCAACCTTGTCCTTTTAGGGGGTCTTTTAACCAGATTTTTGGTCAAAGTGTATGTTGATCTTTAGATTCATTGTGTGAATGCCCTAATCAACAACACCCGGTGTATGAGGTTAGTCGATTAGTTTACTTGCCACATTCGAGATTTTCTCGAGATGGCGAGATAGTAGATTCCTTAGTAATGTGGGGCGGAGCCTTGGGTCTCAACTAGAGACCGACTCTATGGAAGGAAATTGTTATTGAGTATCTAGCCTTTACTTCCTAAACCGCATACGAGATGTTGCTCGTGTCGGCAAAGAGTGGGGCTTTGTCAACGGTATCAAACAGAACCATGTGTTCTGAAGGTACCAGTATTGAGGATAAGTGATGTTGTTGATTGTGTTGGGACATATGAGGATCTCGATATGCACAAATCACGGACAAACAATCAACATAAACCTATGTGCAGCGGATCTAAAGGTTTGATGAAGAAAACTTACTGCTTAAAATTTATGTAGATCTGGCTGGCCCGTACAGTTGACCGCAAATCAAATCTTCTCGAAATTGAACAAACTTGACCAATCCAGAAAGCTGACGTCACGGCGAAGTCAACGGTGTTGACCGATCGGAAATCGGACGGTTCACGCGCTCTCACGCGCGCGAGT
>CACSLK010023513.1:76560-107238 GCA_902706635.1 Striga hermonthica
CTCACAAAAACCATAAAAATCATTAGCAACCTCATCTTTCCCACTTCTTTCCTCTTTTTTTCTTTTTCTTCGTTCTTTCTTTCCAACAGTTCAATTTTTTTCTAAGTTCGTCGTTCTCAAGACAAACTATGAGAAACAACTGGTTCTTAAAAGTTCCTTGTACATGAAAGAAAAGAAAATTAAAGAAAATCATAAATCAAAGATACTTGTACCTACGAAAATATATTAATGCTAAAACATAAATTCTCGACAAACATTAAAGAAAAACCTGGGTTTCCACAAACGTACGCTCCTCCAAAACAAGCGATTCCGAATACACCTGGAAAGTAAATCATAGTGATTTAATTACAATATCGATTAACCAAAAAATAAAAAGAAGAAGAAGAAGAAAACACATAAAACTATAGAATTATATAAATTACCTTATGCCTCATTACTTTCTTCATGGATTGTAAAGACCCTTCGAATGTATATGTCATCGTGCTCCCCGTCCATCGAATTAGATGGGGAATCACCTCGAACGTCAAGCGCTTGCCCAAAGAAGGGACACGCTCGTAGAACCAAGCCTATGCAACACATCATTTCAAAATTACACAATTTCACAATTTAATATTATTGTATGATTAAGATACTGAAACAAATTTATACATACCATCAATCCCAATGCACATCCATCGAAGTATGATCGATCGCTCGATTGGGAATGGCGAATTAGCTTGCCAACCAAGTACTTGTTAGTAGCATCTTCCCATGCATACTCACAAATTCGAGCGACATCCACCACATACGGATAAACAAACCTAGGAATTGAATATCTAGAACAAGGGAACAAAATACAACTAAAAACAAGCAAAGTGTACATCCGAATGAAGTAGTCAACACGACCTTCATCCGCATCATACTTCCCTAATATATCTACGACATTTTTTCTTTTCAACAACTTCCTATCTACTCGACCCCAGGCATCGAACAGGGCTTTTGACTCTATACTAAGGTCTAAGTGGGTTCGAAATTCAAAAAACAAATTATCACCAACAATAAACGCATTCAAATCTACCATGTACGTACTAACCAGGGCCTCAATATTACTATGCAAAACAGCTACATCGCGCATATTCACAAAAAAATAAAAAAGGCTCCATTGAAGAGCCTCTTTGTGCTTGTACGAGAGCACAACAAGCGTTCTATCCATCACATCTTTGAAATATGACGGGGCACACCTGCATCTTACTTCGGTGTCCTATCACAAGAAAATAAAACAAAGACAATTTTCACAAACAAATTTGAAAAAATTACCCCTTTACTTATTCTCTGCTAAATATTATTAAATCTACGAAATTTGTAACTTAAATTGAAAATTATGAATTTTTTATAAAATAAAGCAAGTGTGATATATACATGGAAGTTATTCTCTTGCATAATTGTAGGAATCGTCCCTTTATCTCTCTTACCCTCTTCCTTTGTTTAATCTTTCTCTCTCTCCCTTATCTCTTTATTTTTTTCGTTCTTTAATCCCTCTCCCTCATCTCTTTCTTCTTTTTTTGTTCTCTCTCTTTCTCACGCTGCAAATCTTAGAGTTTTCGTCATCCCTTGAAATCGCCCAAAATACCAGACCTTAAATCGCCGAATAATCTAGGCCTCTCATCAAATCGAGAGTCATCGATCTTTCTCAGCATGTGATTCCCGTGAGCAGCAATGCCAATTTCTATTCCTTTTCGTGATTTGCAGTAGCCGCTCAACACCACCATCCGCACGAGATTAATTCGTGCAGCATAGTCGCCATCTTCTCCCCCATGAGCAGCAGGTTCGAGTTTTAGGTTCTTCACATAGACGTGAGTGACCCATCGCCAGCGCCGAGAAGCCATGGAGCTCGGTCCCATTCACTAACAGGTTCGTTTCTGAGCAGCAACAACACCGTGCCGCCGTTTTCTTTTCAGCAAACATCAGCATTTGCGGGGCCCGTGTGGGAAGAGTAGTGATCGTTTTGTTGGGTGAGTTCTCCGAGAGCTCTATTCGAGAGTAGCAGTTTTATCGAGCTTTGCCAGTCATTCAGAATTGTATATCTTGTATAATCCCGCTTTTAAAGTGTTTATATATTGTTTATCTTATGTATAACTATACGGTTAATATTAGAGAACTACCATTTCATGGTTATCTGATATATACATACATTATATCTGAACATATATTTGGAGTCATTCATAATTGTGTATTATGTTTTATCCCTTAGTGTTGTTTACATGTTGCTTATTTTATGTATAACTATACAGTTAATTTACATGTTGTTTAACTTATGTATAACAATTTTTTTGGAAAGAGAACCAAAGCCACGGATTGGAGAGAGAAATGGGCATATTAATGACATTGTTTTTATTTTGGTGAGAGAAACAGATTTGTTGGAAAGAGAAACAACAAATTTGAGAGAGAAATAGATTTGTAGTTATCATCGTAATTGTGAAAATAAGATCTCTCTCAAATTCCTTTAGATAAATGTTTCTATTGATCGTATATGTGAAAATAACTCCTATATGGAGTTTAAGATGTAAATTTCCCAACAAATAAAGTAACGATACAATTCAACAACAACAACAACACCTTAACCCATTTCAACAATAACAACACCTCATTCAAATTGATATAAAACACCAAACAACACCTCAGACCTAACTTATATTTAAATTCATATAAGACACCAAACAACACCTCAACCCTAATTGATATTCAAATTCATATAAAACACCAAACAACACCACCTCAGCCTCAATTCATATTCGAATTGATATAAAACACCAAACAACACCGCAGCCCTAATTCATATAAAACACTAACACCAGCGGCAGCCACTAACACTAGCAACAACAATTTCCCTAATTCGAACTGCATTTTCATTTAGCAAATAACAACAGGGTACCAAAACACCAAATAACCGCATTTCCATTTCTATAATAACAACAACAATATTTACCAAATTCATTTCACAAAACCCTAATTAATAAAGAATCCTAATTCAATACCAAAAAAAAAAAAAATATGAACTGAAACGTATATTTTTTAACGTGAGTGCGCAATAGGTAGTAAGAACGTGAAGTAATAATGTAAATAGCGGAAGCAACAATCGAAGATTTTAAAAACTCTTCAGGGAAGCGTCCCACTTCCCCTCAGAGCTCTTTCATTGATAAATCGTAACACAACATAATTTGGACTTACACGAATCGAACTCCCTTCTAGTGTAGCCACAACTAGACACGATCCTATCAACTAATTCTCCAGTCACGTCCCGTGGACTTTTTGCCAACACTTAATCCCTAAGTGTAAACTATGAACGTGTTTGAATAAAACAAAGAAAAGTAAAAAAAAAAACAGCTTTAGTTCTCCAACATGTAAGAACGCCGAAAGACTGAACTATGAACAATAGACAAAAATCGTGAAGCTCGAATATTGCCCTTAAGAGATGATTATTTCAGCAGCCGCAAATCAATCTTCAAGTAGGATATAAATACTGCTTCTTAGATTGGAGCCTTCTCCAAGCAAAAGACTCCTTATTTCGATTTCCTTCCAAGTGTGAAACAAGAATTATGGTAAGTGTTGATCTCCTCTTTCTCTCTCCAAGATCTCCTACTCATGCATGCCTCTCTTTCCTTGTCTCCACAGAATCCGATTTCCTACAAGATAAATATCATAATAAGATCCATACAATCTTATATATGAGTATATAAAATAATCTAAGTAAGGAATTAATATAGCACAAAGATCTTCCCTTTTATTGTGGTTCCAAGTGCTTGTTCGAACATGTCTTCAACTAAGCTTAATTACGAACTTATGCCAAACAAAATATCTTTCAATCTCCCCCTTTGGCAAATCAACATACTTGAAGACTTCCTGAAAAAAATAAACACAACAAGCACAATACATAACACTATACAGAGGGGTTAGTTCAATCAACACACAACGATGACTGTTGTAAGTGCTAAAGATTGGCAGTAAATCGATGAACTTTCAGGATTCTCAGCAGTCAGGAAACCGCGAGTTTAATTAAGGGAAGTTTGATTATAGTTTAATTAAATTTCTGTTATATTATATATTAAATATCTAATAGCGTATGGTTATATTGGGCAGGTCAATAAAATCAAGGATGGGATTCAACTTCCTTAAAATTCGTGAAAGAGAGATCGGCGGCTCTAAGTATAATGACCTACCATATACACATTTGACTTGGTTGAAAAGAAAAGAGGGGACTTACCATTCTGAAGTCGGAGGATAAAAGGAGCTTGATTCAAATCCCTTTTGTTTACTGATTTAATTTTTATTATTGAACATCTTCTTTTGTTTAGAGAGTATTTTGTGGAATTTTTTTTATATACCTTATTCTGAGAGTTGGTAACAGAATGTTCGGAGGTTCATTTTGATTTAATTTGAGGGATTCGAACTAGAAAATCTACAAGGGAGTTGTGGTCAGATAAGTAGTTGTGAGAATCATTATTCAAGTAGAGTGTAGAGGGAGTTTATACTATAAATCCTTGGATGATGTATGAGTTGTTCGCATTAATGAAAGAGATCTGAAGGGAGAGTAGGACGCTCTACTGAAGGTTCAATTTTTAGTTAAAACTGCTTCCGCAATTGTTTGAATCTTCATTACTGTTTGTTTGTTCTATTTACGTGCAACTCTGGATACTTGGTGTTCAAGTATCAAATTTCATATATAATATAACAGAAATTTAATTCAACTATAATCAAACTTCCCTTAATTAAACTCACGGTTTTCTGACTGCTGAGAATCCCGAAGGTTCATCAATTTACTGCCAATCTTTAGCACTTACAATCTCCCCCTTTGGCAGATAAATCGAAAACCATGAACCTGCAAAGACGTAACAAATACAAATACTGCAGAATACACAACTTTCTAAGAGTACTAATATCACACATTTGTTGTTTTTTGGAACAACTTCAAATACCTGAATAATAGCACATTAGTTCACAGAATATCCCACAAAGGTTCATCAAATGTAAGATAATAAGACATAAAGGAAGGAGTTCAAGCAACCACATAAAACAGAGTTTTTAACAAAACATAAATAATTATCCAGTTGAAGAATGGCTAAGCCGATTCTTCCTCTTCGGACTCGTTCCCTGAACCTTCTTCAGTTCCCTCCTCGGACTCTTCTTTGTCGTCCTCCTCTTCCTCATTCGCAGCATCAGAACCAGCTACTTCTTCTTCTTCTTCTCCGGAACCTTTATTTTCTTCAGCAGCCTTTTCATTTCCCTTGGCTTTGATAGCTTCTCTTTTCCAGCAGCAACCTTCTCTTTTCCTTTTGAGATTTCCGCAACAGGTACATTCTTCTTTCCAGCATCAATCTTCTCCCCCTTAGCATCAATCTTCTCCCCCTTAGCAGGTACCTTCTTTTTTCCAGCAATAACAATCTTCTCTCCCTTTTTCGATTTAGACACCAAAGGGGCCTGTGACCTTAATGCACCGAGCACCTCCTTATAGTACCTTCGTTGATCGGCCAGTTTCTTTTCAATCTTAGACAGAACAACCACTTGTTGATTCAAGAACCCACGCAGATGAGAGGGAACATCAGAAACTTTGACAAGAGATGGGCGTGGAGGTGTGGACTTAACTCCCGCAAGGGCAAGGGACTTGAGCACAGGTGAGAAGGTATCACCCACACGTGGATCCATTTTCACACCAGCTTTGAAAAGAATAGCACAAATGGTAGACGGATAAAGCAGCAATTGAGAATGCGGTATATAACACGAGCCTGAGTAGGAGTTACAAAATGTTTGTGAGAAGTTTGTGTCCAGTTCGATGCTCCAATTTTCTATAGTGCATTCGCAGGAGGAGTGAGACTCTTGACAAACAATCCTGGAGCAAGCCACTTATTCAATGACCCACCAGTCAGAGTGTGGGCAACTTCGTCCAGATCATCAGTGAGTGGAGAGAGAGTGGAACTTTCAGCCATACCAAGCACAAAGTTAATTACAGATGGAGAAAACACAACGATACTATTTCGAACAAAAACTTTATGAAACTTCATGGATCTGGGGTTAGAAACAGAAGTGGTTAGATTCGAATAGAATTCAGCAACAAGTTGAGGATAGTATTTACCCACAGACGTCATAGAACCTTCAAGACCAACCTTTTTCAGCAACTCAAGTAAACCAAGTTGTTCAAAGTGCTCACTCACAATCGTCCTCTCAGGACAAAATTTCATTTGGGAAAATATATTGGAGAACCGAGTTTCAGACGTAGGAGAGCAATATTTGCGGGAGAAAGCATTACCAATATCAAGTGGAGTATCTGTACCGTCACCTTCAACATCATTGATGGTTTTCTTTTTAGCATCAGGGGAACTTCCCTTGGCAATCGCAACTTGGTTGTCGGACTTTTCAGGTTCACCAGCATAACCATCGATTTCTTTTTCAGCAGAATCACCATCAGAATCTGGAGACGATTCTCCTCCTGATTTCGTTACAGAAGGAGTGGCAGTAGGAGGTTCAGGAATAGAAACAACTTTCTTCGCCTTTTTGGATTTAGCTCCAGAGGGTACTGGGATCTTCTTGCGCTTCTTCAGAGATTTGATGGCGGAGGGAGAATCCTTTCCTCCTTTCTCACTGGTATTGCCACCTTCAGGTTTAGAGCCTTTTGTTGTAGAAGATTTTTTAGGACTTAGTGAAACCCTAAGCGCGACTGGATCAGATGGTTTAGTATTTTCGGTTGCCATGGTTGAAGGAGTCGGATCCTGTGGAGATTCTGTGCTCTGGCTTTGACGAGTATAGTACCGAGATGGTTGAGGAACATTCTTCTTGGGCTTCACAGTTCCCTGCTTGGATTTCGGCATGATAACCAAAAATGATTTCTCACAAGTATGGAATGTTAGAAGATTTTGGAGAGGAAAATAAACCACTGATTTTAGTAGATAGACATAAAAGGTGGCAAGGTGATATAGGGAACTGAGATTTCAGTTATCGAGATACGTGATAAGACGATTCAACTCAAAATCTGAATTTCAAATAAATGAAAACCGCTCGACACTTAATGCTCAAGAATCTGTTCCCTCTAAATAGATTATATACCAAAACTATTTAACACAACTACCATATATATCGAATGAAGTTTCAGACGAAAATATCGTCCAAATCATGTACCAAAAATAATTTTAGGCTCAAGATTGAAATAATATATGCCATGAGAAAAACTGGATGCACATGCCTAAATAAGATATTTAACACGCAATACCCTAGAATTTTCTTTTCACGCAATATTGAAAAAAAAATCCATTAATTGATTGACCCAAAAATCTTCCCAAATCAATTTGAGATGAGCTCGACACTAACAAGATGATGAGAAAAATAAATTCTCTTCGTTCACAACTCAACCCTTATCGCTCCCAGTTTTATACAACACGGGATTAATATAAGTTCGTTCATCACTTTCTCTTAGCAAAAAACAAAATTTTTGTTCGCAATTCAGCCCCAATACTTATGATGAACTTACTCCGTTCTATGAACTTCCATGCCAATTCACTTACTAACATCAACTATACGCCAATGTCAAGCCCATTACTTGAGGTGTGAATCATCCCACAAAAAGTTTTAATTTTAAACAAGCTGAGAAGATATCAGGATGGCCAGCCTTATTTCACCAGAGAACGTTCATTCTTAGAATGTTTACATGTAGCTATCACACCTTGATTATTGTTAAGCACGTAACTCGTTTCACAGGTGATCAAGAAAACACCTCATGTGATAGTTGCCCGATGCCTATTTTCACGAGAACAGCTCTTACAAGTATTAAAATGGTCATCATGACGAGCTCTTACAAACTGACCAGTTAGAATTCATAGATCACCAATCAAAAAAACTCAACAATAAACAATCAGAGAAGAATTCCAGGGATGAACTTACATAATAAAATGCCTAAAATGCAGAAAAGATCCTATATGCAATAGACACGATATACATATATATTTATAGAAATGCAACTGACACAATGCACATAAATTATATAGCACACATTCCTAAAGATTTTCTCAGGGACAAATCTCGTTTCGAGTCAAGAGCTTTAGTAAAGATATCCGCAAGCTGATCATCTGTAGGTACATGATCCAACACAATAATCCCATCTTCTACCAAAATAAGAATAAAATTATAACGAATGTCAATATGCTTGCTACGAGTGTTGGACAGGATTTTTTGAAATATTTATAGCACTAGTGTTGTCACAGAAAAGTTTAGCCGAATGAACGTTCATACCATACTCAGATAAAATTTGTTTCATCCATACCAACTATGAGCAGCAGCTTCCAGCGGCAATGTACTCGACTTCAGCAGTAGAAAGGGAGATGCAATTTTGTTTCTTGCAGAACCAAGATACCAAGTTTGATCCTATGTAAAAACACCCACCAGAGGTGCTTTTTCGATCATTAAGATTTCCAGCCCAGTCAGCGTGACAATAACCTGCAAGATGTAAGTTTGTATCAGCAGAGTATAATAGACCATACTCCGTTGTACCTCCAATATACTTTATGATATGCTTGACTGCTTTCATATGTGATTCCTTGGTGGCAGCCTGATACCTGGCACACAATCCAACACTAAAGCAAATGTCAAGTCTACTAGCAGTGAGGTATAAAAGACTACCAATCATACTCATGTATAGAGTTTGATCAACAGATGTACCTTCATCATCTTTGGACACTTTTATATGAGTGCCCATGGGAGTTTGAGGACATTTAGCATTTTCAAGACCAAAATTTTTAACAAGGTTTTTTTTGCATACTTACCCTGATGCAAGTAAATACCATCTTTACCTTGCTTTACCTGAAGTCCCAGAAAGTATGGAAGTTCACCGACGAGACCCATCTCGAATTCAGACGACATAAGTTTAACAAAGTGATTGACCAGCTTCTTGGATGTTGATCCAAAGATGATGTAGTCGACATATATTTTAACAGCCAATAGGTCCTCACTCATTCAAAGAGCAAAGAATGTCTGATCTACTCCTCCTCTCTTGAAACCCTTTTCTAGCAGGTACATGGTAAGGTGTTCATGCCACGCACGAGGCGCTTGCTTTAATCCGTACAATGATTTCTTAAGTCTGTAGACATGATTCGGATTCTTGGGATCTTTGAACCCTTCTGGCTGCTTAACGTATGCCTCTTCATGTAATATCCCGTTCAAAAAGGCAGACTTCACGTCCATCTGATAAACAATGAACTTCATTAGACAAGCAATAGAAAGAAATTTGCGTACAGATTCAAGTCTAGCAACGGGGACAAAGGTTTCATCAAAATCAATCCCTTGAGTCTGAGTGTAGCCTTGAGCAACTAGTCTCGCCTTGTTACATGACACTTTCCCGAACTCATCAGTTTTGTTCTTGAAGGTCCATTTGGTTCCGATAACATTTCCAGATGAAGGTTCGGGGACTAACTCCCAAACGTCGTTTCTAGTTAATTGCTTCAGTTCCTCTTGCATGGCTAAGATCCAACACTCATCTTTCAGAGCTTCTTTAGCATTCTTGGGTTCAATCAATGAAGTGTAGCAGATATAAAGAGAAACACCCATAAGTTCTTTGACTGTCGTCTTCGAGTTTCTGGTTACTCTCTCGTTTATATCACCAATGACTTGCTCGGATGGATGGTCTTTCTGAACCCTTAAGGGAGGATCACGCCTAGGTAGCACAGAACCTTCTTGAGCCGCAGGGACAATGTAGTCAGCTGATGTTTCAGCATCCGCAACTGATGGTTCAGCTATCTCCTTGTCCGTAGAATTCTTAACATCATGAGTATCCTGCAATGCCTCAACATTTTTTAACTGATTAAAAGGTACAGAAGAACTAACTTGAGAATTTTTTTCATCAAAAATTACATTTATGGACTCAATTACAGTGGAGGTACTTGTGTTGTAAACAAGGTACGCTCTACTATTGTTACAGTAACCAAGAAAGAATCCAATATCCGATTTTGCATCGAACTTCCCAAGTTGTACACGATCATTATAGATAAAACATTTACACCCAAAAATATGCAAGTGACTAAGGTTAGGACTCTTACCTTTCCAGAGTTCATACGAAGTCAGACCAATACCTCGATGAAGGTACACTCGATTCACGAGGTAGCATGCTGTATTGACAGCCTCAGCCCACCATCTAGAACAGATGTTTTTGGAGTTCAACATGACTCTGGCCATTTCTTGGAGAGTACGATTCTTCCTTTCAACAACTCCATTTTGCTGTGGAGTTTTAGGAGCTGAGAACTTGTGACTAATACCCATAGAATCACAAAATTCCGTAAACTCAAAATTTTCAAATTCTCTTCCGTGATCACTTCGAATACTTATTATGGGAAAGCCTTTTTTGGTTTGAACCTTCAAACAAAGTGACTTAAAGGCAAAGAATGTGTCAAGATCACGCAAAAAATCAACCCAAGTATATCGTGAGAAATCATCAACGCACACAAAAATATACATTTTACCTTGATAGCTTTCTACCTGAATGGGACCCATGAGATCCATGTGAAGAATCTCTAGAATCTGTTTTGAAGTAATATGGTTCAGTGACTTGTGGGATGTCCTCGTTTGCTTACCTAGTTGACACGGTTCGCAAATTGGCTGGTCCTTCATAGCAATCTTTAGAACACCCTTGACTAAACCTGCATTGGTCAATTTGACAAGGTGAGAGTATCCAATATGCCCTAAGCGTTGATGCCAGATTTCAGGTTCGCTCACATTTGAGAAAAGGCATTTTCCATTAAAATCAACAAGATAACAGTTATCCAATGAACGAGAACCTGTAAGCACACAAGAACCTTCACTGTCTTTCACATAACACTTATCACATGAGAAACTGACACTAAGACCTTGATCACAGAGTTGACTCACACTCAAAAGATTTGCCTTTAGCTCATCAACAAGTAACACATCAGTTAATTTAGGTATTCTACCCAAATTTAAACAGCCTATTCCAATAACCTTATTGCTCACACCGTCACCGAACGTGACTTCCCCATTTGAACTGGGTTGAATGTTCATCAAGTAAGAAGGTTCTCCAGTCATATGTCTAGAGCAGCTGCTGCCCAGATACCATTTACCTTTCAAGGAAGTCCTGAGAGACAGAACAGAGGCAAAACAATTGAAGGATTTCTTAGTAACCCACACTTGATGAGTTTTGGCACGGTTATTTGGGAAGGTTCTGACATGAACCTTCACTGGAATGCCAGGCTGATTCCAACCCTTAACATTACTTGTACAAAGATCATGATGCATTTTATAACATTTGGGTCTTATGTGACCAGTTACACCACAGTAATGACAGATAGGAACAAAGTTATGGTGAGTTTTATTAATAGATTTCTGCATAGAAGAATGAACCTTCAAGGGAGATTTTAGAGATAGAGGTTAACTTACAATGCTTTTTACAAACCTGTCAAACACGTTTCTGGAAGGTCTTACATGCAGGTTTATACCTCCAATTCCATATTTGTCCCCAAATCCAAGGCCAGCATGTCGTGTACTCGAAGTCCTGGTTGAGGATTCTGGATGATCATCTTTTCCCGTGTACCCTATTCCAGTAAGATCACCATGTTGTTTCCCCATGGAGAGAAGTTCATTTAGATCTGCTTTTCTCTTGTTCAGTTTTCGAACAACTTCTGCAGTTCAGTTCAACTCAACAGAATTTGCCTTCACTTTGCTTTCCATGCTAGCATGTTCGTTCATCAGCCGATCAGCTTCATTTTTCAGTAGAACAATTTCCTGGTTCGGCTTCGCAAGAAGTTTCTGAGTAGAGAATAATTCGGTCCTCAAGCATTCAATGGTCTGAGCCTTCTCCAGTCCCTCTTGTTTAGCAAGTTAGACACTGCTCTCAAGGATGCAGGTTCGAGCCTTTGCAGTTTCTAGTTCACATTCTTTAGTAGCAGTGGAAGCGGATGCTTGTTCGTTCACTTTGTTTGCTCTTGAAAGTCTAAACACTTCATTTTGAAGCTTATATAGAGCTTCAGATGCTTGAGCACACTTTTCTATAGCAAATAAATGTACTGGATCTACACACTCATGTTGATCTGCTTCATCTTCAGATGCTTCAGTTTCTTTTAAACTTTCTTCAAACTTGGTCGGAGCATGAGAGGTGGGGAGACACATGAACTTCTTGACTGAGGTATGAACTGCCAAGTTGCTGGTGTGCAAAGAAGGTTCATCTGTGCCTTCTTCATCTGAATCTTCCCAGGTTGCCTTCAGTGACTTATTCCTCTACTTAAGATTAGCACACTCATACTAGAAGTTTCCAAAGCCTCGGCACTCCCTGCGTTGATCCTTCTCAACTCGTTGTGAATCGGATTTTGAGAGTGGCATACTAGTTTTCTTGTCCTGCACAGTTCTCCCCCAGATCATATACTCAAACTACCATTCATTAATAACATGCACCCAACATAGTTTATCAGAAAACAGAACAAATTGTAGCAAATATCATCCCAGCACAAAAGCAAATGAAACCAGAGGTTCTTAATACACAAAGACCTCACCACAGCACTCCTAAGAACCACTCAAAACAAATCAAATTACTTCTCAGCAACATACTTCTCGATGGAATCGTCAGTGGAATCTCCCCCAGAGTCCGAGTCCTCATCCTACCCAGCACTAGCACTACCCTTCTCCCCATTTTTCAAACTACGGGATGCCGAAGGGCCTGTCCCTGTGTTCTTGCGCTTGGTACCCTTGACTGCCTGAAGCACTTGTCGAAGATAGGCTTGTCGTGCAGCAACCTTCTTTGCTATGGCATCCCACTCGGCAAGCTGTTGAGCCAAAAACTCGTCCCAGTTTGTAGGAACCAGAGAAGGAGCAATTTCCTTTTTGACAGTGGACACACCATTCTCATTAA
Source organism: Striga hermonthica (assembly GCA_902706635.1). NCBI lineage: Eukaryota > Viridiplantae > Streptophyta > Magnoliopsida > Lamiales > Orobanchaceae > Striga > Striga hermonthica. Next base: position 89,429 of record CACSLK010023513.1, read on the forward strand.
GGGTACGAGCACTCACAGTGAGTGCTTTCCCAGGACCCTCAAAAGTATCTTGGTAATGAAGATTGACGATAAAATTATGGGCAGCTAGAATTGACCATATCAAACAAGGAAAAGAAAGAGTTTTACGAGACTCGGTGTTTGCTATAAAGGAATAGATGACCTTACTCTGCACCTCAGTCAGTAGGGTTTTGTTAGATGTGGGGGTCTAGTTACAAGCACCAACCTTATGAAGAAGGTTGGCTACCAAACAGAGTGAACTCACAGGAAGATTAGAACCGGGCCAAGTGTCCAACTTACCAGAAATGAGAACTTTGGTCATGGCGTCGAGATCAACCTCAGTGAGGGAAGAACTATCAATGTCAGAGGGAAAACCCAGATGCGCATTTAACAAAGCAGGAGATAAATCAATCACACGGTTTCGAAGAAACAACTTATGGAAACGAGGGCTATCGGGGACAAACACAGCAGGGGTCAGATTTGCATAGAACTCTTTCACAACTTGACTACAAAAAGGTTGAAGATTAGACACGGTCTTAAACAAACCCACAAACTCAATCACACGAATAACACCTAGATCAGCAAACTTACCACCTTCGACAGGATGCTCAACCCAGAACCCATATGATGCAAAATTTAAAACCCATTCATGAGAAGCTCTTTATAGAACCTGTTCGTAAACGTGTTCTCGAGATCATATGCGTCGTCCTCTGGCTCAGGAGCAACAGGTGGCTCATCAATAGACTTTTTTCCTTTGCAGCGAGTAGAACGGCGCACTGTGGCTTGGATGGAGGGATGGCTTGATCATAATGGACTTCAACATGAGTTGCGGCGGTGTCATCTTTTCACCTTCAGTAGTCGTCGTCTTGGTGGCAGACTTGATGGCAGAGGTTGGAACTGCCGAGGACTCCCCCTGAGTATGACTAGGGGGAACTTCTTCAAATCCAGACAAATCAAGAACTTTGGTGAATAGAGTAGAGGGCTCAGTGATGTTGTTGCCGGTACCCAGTTTGGTCGGAGATTCACTGGGTGTAGACGGTGACGAAATCTAAGGTGGAGAGTTCGCAGGTGGAGTAGATGCACGATGCTCACTCGTAGAGACTAAGAACTGACGACGCTTAGACCCCTTTATCCTTGTGTTTCTTGTGGAGCTGCTTGGATTTGTCCTTACTTCCAGCCATAGAGAAGAGAAGTGATGGAGAATTTCAAAAATTTAGGGTTTCAATTCAGGGAAGAGCAGAAAGAGAATGAAAGAGAAAGATTGAGGAAATAATGATGACAGAAAAGAAGGTGACGTGAATGGTTTAAAGAGGTCCTGACATAGACAACCGAAAAAGGTGGTTTCCGTGTTTCAAGGTAGAGAGAGAGGAGCAGTTTGGGCGGTTTAGGGAAGTTAAAAGGCAACTAATCCCTTCAAAATCAAAATTCAACACATTAAGACTTCTCACAAAAATAACTCCCACAATAATTCGAAATCTAGGAAAGAAAACAGATTTTATCCCAAATATATACCACAAAATATTTAAGACCCAAATAACCCAATTTCAAGAAGAAAATCATATGCAATATGCCTAAGGATGAAAGGAAAATAAAATCGCATGCAAGACACTAAAATTCCTAAAGTCTTTTTCTTATCAACTTAAGCAAGCTTGATGACAACAATCATAGGCCAACTTTGTGATACAAACATCCCAAGGAACATACTATAAGCGGATATATGTATATACACAGTGTAGTTCAAACCACAACTTCAATTTTTGCAAGAACACATGTCACATTATTCATAGTGTGTTTCACTTAGTAACAATCACTGCCATAGTGAAAGTCAACCCCACTACTTTGCACCATGACTTTAAGCAAGGATCTCACATTTTTTTTTTATTATTTTTATTTATATAGCACTACGGTTTTTATGAAGGTGACCACCTTTTAACTCCAAATAAAACATCACACAAAAATATGCAATGGGTGTCACTAGCTTACGCCCTTTCTCAATATTTTCTGTCCCAGACGCTCTTTTCACAGTCGATCCCGCATTGGGAAACGAACCATGTGCTAGCTATCGCTCTAGATTATTTATGAGAAGGCAACTCTTTTGGACAAAACAAAAAATTAAAGAAAATATGTACGTTATGAGGTATTGCAAGAACACGCAGTCAGACCTAGACAGTCAACATCACTCAAGCTTTTAGAGGGGTCAGAACATCAATTAAGAATCTAGTGATGAACATAATGTAAGATGCAGAGCATGCCTAATGCAATATACCTTATATGCTTACAAGAATTGCAATAGATATATAATAATAATATACAATAAAATACAATATAATGCAAATTCACGCAAGTATTCAGAGAGTGCACATCCCTAAGGATTTCTTTAGAGAAATGAACCGTTGGGAATCCAATGCCTTGGTGAATATACCAACCAACTGGTTTTGTGTAGGAACATATTCAAGAATAATCACTTCATTCTCCACCAAATCTCTAATAAAGTGGTACCGAATATCTATGTGTTTAGTTCTAAAGTGTTGAACCGGATTTTTAGAGATATTAATCGCACTGGTATTATCACAAAAAGGTTCACGGTTCTTACCTCAAGACCAAACTCCATCATCATTTGCTTCATCCATACAAACTGTGAGCAACAACTTCCAGTTGATATTGTTGGAGTATACTGTAAAGCAAACTTTTATGTGAGCTTTTGGATTGTATTTTTTCGATCTCCCATATTCTTTATGATTGCTGGAATGCTAAATGTCCAATTATCTTATATTGTAGACAATGTGGTGTGTTAGTAGTCACACATGAAATTACATTGTCGGTCCCTTATAAGATATAAATGGTATTCACAACTGAGATAGTTATGGACATGACTATCGGTGTAGGTTGTAGTATAAACTGGATGTAGCTTGTCTTGGCTATTAGTTTATACTAGTGCGCTGTGTCGCATTGAATGGATCACAGTTGAGACGTGTTCTTCTGTTCTGACTGTCATGAAGAACCAAGGTCTCGGTGACTCCACTAATTTTTAACCCTATATGTGATACTTTGATATGTGGGGTATTTGTTTGTTACTTTGACTTACCATTAGTGAGAACCAAGTACTGGTTCAATATGTTCCGTATCTTGGGTAACGACATTATCTGCATGATATCTATTTATTGGCATTAGGGCACCGTGTCCTGGACATCCAGGTTAATGACGTCCCCTTAAGGAACTCATCATAAGGATTATCGTATAAACCCTGCAGGTGGATTTAATCCGTACGATAATAAGGGTGAGTGGTACTACTTAAGGAATAAAAGATATTAATTAATTAAAGCAGTCAGAAGCTTTAATAATTAATGGGTGTACGATATCTTAAACACGGGGAATTATTTTGAGTCTAATAGAAGCCCTGATTCGTTTCGGGATAGGACGGGAGTGCAATATTAATTCTCTAGTGTAATAAATTAATATTTACGGGCCAAATTGTGTTCTGGGCTGAACATAAGAATTTGGGCCTGTAGGGAGCCCAAACCCTATACCTTCTGAGAGATCCCTAGTATGGCCTAATGACTCTATAAAAGGAGGGATAAGCACACGTTCTGGAACCCTAAAAAACTAATCACGTCTTCAGCCACCACATGAAATGTGGAAGAGGAAGAAAACGTGAGGGGTTAAGAGAAGAACAAAGGCAATCCGCTCCTTCATACCGTTTAGAGGATCGTCGTCCATACCGGCATCCAAGCAAGGTCGGGACACAGACTAGAAGGTCACTCAGATCGAATCAAACCTCCATTTCAAGGTAATTCTCTGTTCGTCCTTTAGAAGCATGCCTAGGGTTATGCTAGAAATCATGTATATACGTGTTTGGTATCCAATATCGATCCGTGGGAAGGACCGCCTCATCGGCGTATTCCAGCAATTGGTATCAAAGCCGCGGTTTCGTGGATTATCGGCTCTGCCTAGAATATGTAATTGATTTTGTTTATTCATTTTCAGTCATGTTCATGGTATGGATGATTGTTTATCTCGTTTATGATTCTGGATGGGGTCTGTAAAAAGCTCTTGTGTATTGTTGTAATCGTTTTTCCCACCGAATAATAAGTGTGGGTAGTAGGCGATTTTGTAGACTGTAGTAGGGCTGTTCTTGTTCGATTTTTCCTATAATTTTGTGTTCAAAGTCGAACGTGATGAAGATGATCAACCTGGAGGCGGCGGCTAGGGCTTCAGCATTCTCCGGGGCATTTTCGTCGGCGAAAACCGTTTTGGCCATAACCGTTGTGACAGGGTCAAATTCTATCGTCTAGATAAAGTTTTCTGCCCTTTTCCGTCGGTGGGTGCCGATATTGCGTGAACGGTCCGATTTATGCAAGATTCCGATTCGAGTTTTCATCCACGACCTTGCTGAATCATGTAATAGCTTTAAGAGGCTATTAGTGGTTGGTTAAGGGGCTGCGATATATGTGTTTTAATAATCGATTTTTTTATCGCTGCCGATTTAATTTTTGCTAGAGCATGTTTATTTGATTATGTGTCTAGCTGATTTAAATCAATTTTCTGGCATGCTAGAAATCATATGAATAGGTGCTATAAATTCTTAGAACGCTGCTATTGCTTTTGTTTTGAATTTTATGAGCATACTAGGATTTATGTGATTTGCGTGTTAGGAGCATGATAGGAATTTTATTATTTCTTGTTGCATGTTGATAAAAACCTTCAAGTAAAATGACTAAGTGAGTTTAATATAAATTTTAATTAATTCATTTAGCCTCCACAATTGGTCTTTAAGTAAGGTGCTTGTCGAGGGACCCTGAGAGTCTCCCCCTAATGGATGCGGCATCCACGAGCTTACTAGATAAGACTTCTATTCAAACGACTTAATCTTTAGGTGAAGTGAGTGGCATACGCGTGACCCATGGGGTCTCCTCTCTAACGGATAGTGTCATTCATAAGTTCACCGGTGAAGATTATTTCGAGATAACCGTAGAAAATTATTTACAAGCAATGTGTCTTCCCCATCGGTAAGTTCATCAATTGCGAATGATTGTTCTTGGGGTTAAATTGTGGTCATCACTTAGATGTGAATTTTAATATAACTCCACAACGGAGTCCCTATTTTGATTCACATGACCAGTGTTAAAATTTCGACTATTAATTTCATTCGCCATAAGGACAGGTTGGCGTGCAATTGAGATTAATGACTGGGTGTCTGCTTAATTGACATATGTGTAAACGTCCACCCAACTTGGCTTGAATATGTGTTCGTTAAGTTGTCAGAGGTTGCGTTAAATAATGGTTTTTTGAAGGTTTCCATATTTTATGCTTCAAATTTATGTGAATTATTTCTTACGTGTTTATAATTATTTATTTCAGTTATTCATCATGTCATTCAATCCGCTTATGGTCATTCTCAATCAAAACAAGCTTCTTGGTCCAAATTATTTGGACTGGAAGAGGAATCTGGATATTTTTCTTGTTGCTGATGAGTACAAGTTTGTGCTCACCACTCCTGCTCCTGCTCCTTTGTGCACCCAATCTACTGAAGAGGAAATTGAGGCTCATCGAAAGTGGCACAAGGCTGATGAGATGGCTCGTTGCTACATCTTGGCATCTATGTCAAATGTTTTGCAACAGCAGCATCACACCATGCCTACTGTTGCTGACATGATGTTGAGCCTCAAGGAACTCTTTGGTGAGCAAGATAGGGCTGCTTGGTTTGAGGTTATGAGGAAGATTATGTCTTCTATCATGCCAGAGGGAGCTTCTGTGCGAGAGCATGTTTCAAGATGATGGAATATCTGAATCAGATAGATGTGCTCGGAGGGTTTGAAAAAATGCCCGGGAAGAGGAACAAACCTTATTTGCCGGGACGAAGCCAATATCGATGGCGATGCCAAGATTGATATCATCCTGCACTCGCTCCCGAAGTCCTATGAGAACTTACGCCTGAATGCAATCATTAATAAAATGGGCTATAATCTAGCTGAGCTTCTTACGGACTTGGTTGCAGCGGAGGGTCTTATGGGAAAGGGACCACAGGCTCATGTTTCTGTACAAGTTGGACCTTCTTCGTCGAAAGGCGGGAAGAAGAAAAAGCAAGTGCAGAAAAAGAGTGTAAAACCAGTGGGACCAGTGGGAGCAGTGGGAATGGTGTGAGAAAAGCGGTAGCACCTTTTGGTGGCGTGGTGAAGCCGAAAGGCAAGTGCTTCAAGTACAACAAGACAGGACATTGGAAGACAGATTGTCCCGTCAAGGACGTTCTTGGTACGTCTCTTGCTTTAGTTGTCGAAACATGTTTTGCGGCTTGTTCTACCAGTTCTTGGGTAGTAGATACAGGAGCCATTGATCATGTTTGTTATACTTTGCAGGGGTTTCTGCAAAGAAGGTAGCTCGGTGAGGGCGAGATCACCATCAGCTTGGGCAACGCTGCACGAGTGGTGGTGGTTGCAGTGGGAGATGTGCACTTATAATTTTCTGATTCTATTTTAGTATTAAAGAACGTTTTGTACGTGCCGAGTTTTCGGAAGAATTTAATTTCAGTTCCGATGTTGTTTTTGGATAGATATTCAATTATTTTTAATGACAATATTGTTATTATGAGAAATAACTTTTTTATCTGTTCTGGCATGTTGGTTAACAATATTTATACTATTACTTGTGCATATCATACTGTGACTGAGGCTCATGCATCTTTATCACTAAACAAGAGAAAGGAACCTTCTTAGTCGAATCAGACATATCTTTGGCACCTAAGGTTGGGTCATGTCAATCTAAGGAGGATCCAAAGGCTGGTAGGTAATGGCTTCTTGGACTCTCTCCAAGTTGAACCATTTCCAGTCTGCGAATCCTGTTTGGAAGGCAAGATGACTTCTAGGCCCTTTAAGGTCAAGGGGAATAGGTCCAATGATGTGTTGGAATTGGTTCACTCTGATCTGTGTGGGCCTATGTCTATTCAAGCTAGAGGTGGTTTTGAGTATTTCGTTACTTTTATTGACGATTACTCAAGATATGGGTACATCTACTTGATGTGCCGCAAGTATGACTGCTTTGACAAGTTTAGAGAATTCAAGGCAGAAGCGGAGAACCATAAAGGGAAAAGTATCAAGGCACTGCGATATGATCGTGGTGGCGAATACCTTAGCAATGAATTTAGGCAATACTTATTAGAGTATGGGATTACATCCCAGCTGACTGCGTCTGGTACTCCCCAACAGAATGGCGTAGCAGAGAGAAGAAATATGAATCTGTTGGAAATGGTGAGATCGATGATGTGCTATGCTTCATTACCTACCTCGTTTTGGGGATATGCCTTGGAAACAACGGCATACCTTCTTAACTTTGCACCTTCTAAATCAGTTCTGAAAACTCCAATAGAATTGTGGTCCGGGCGCAAGCCCAGTTTAAACCACATTCGAATTTGAGGCTGCCCAGCACATGTGTTGGATAAGGAAGCTGATAAGTTGGCACCTAGAACAGAAGTACAGTTGTTTGTAGGTTACCCAAAGGGAACGAGAGGTGGTTACTTTTATAGTCCTAAAGATCAGAGGGTAGTGGTTAGCACCAATGCCCGATTTTTTGAGGAAGACTATATGAGTGAGCATAAGTCCAAGAGTGAGATTATTCTCAAAGAGTTGAGGGCAGACAATGGCATACCGAGTGTGCAAGAGGATATACCACAAGAGACTGCATAACGTGTTGACTCTGATGTATTTACACCTGAATTGCCTCGTCGTAGTAGATGGGTTGTTCGTCAGCCCAATCATTTCATGTTTGTGGGACAGTCTTCGGACTTAATCCCAAGTGAAGAGCATGATAGTGATCCCTGGACCTACAATGAGGCAATCCAAGATGTAGATGCAGATTCTTGGAAGAAATCTATGGATTTTGAGATTGAATCTATAGATGCTATGGAGGTATATGACCTTAGGGACCTTCCTGAAGGCAAGAAAGCCATTGGGTGAAAATGTTTATATAAGCGTAAGAGAGGATCTGACGGAAAGGTTATTTCCTTCAAAGCACGGTTGGTTGCGAAGGGTTTCACTCAGAAAGAGGGAATCGATTATGATAAGACCTTCTCACCAGGAGACATGCTTAAGTCGATCCGAATTCTCTTATCCACAGCAAGTCACATGGACTATGAGGTTTGGCAAATGGATGTAAAGACAGCTTTCCTTAACGGAAACTTGGGTGAAGACATCTATATGCAGCAACTCGAGGGTTATGTGAAGAAAGGCCAAGAGCATCGAGTATGGAAGCTAAAAAAGTCTCTTTATGGACTAAAACAAGCTTCTAGGTCTTGGAATATTCGTTTTGACGAGGTGATCAAGTCCTATGGATTTGATCAATGTCAAGATGAAAGTTGTGTATACAAAAAGAGCAACATAAATGTAGTGGTATTCTTAGTACTATACGTAGATGATATTCTTCTCATCGGCAACGATGTCAAGATTTTGTCAGACTTAAAGGTATGGCTTTCAGAACAATTTCAAATGAAGGACTTGGGTGAGGCATCGTACATTCCTGGAATCAAGGTCATTCGTGACAGGAAGAAGAGAATGTTGTGTTTATCTCAAGCTGCTTACATTGATATTGTGATTGCTCGTTTCAGCATGCAGAACTCTAAGAAAGGGTTGCTACCTTTTCGGCATGGAGTTCCTCTATCTAAGGATATGTATCCAAAGACACAAAAGGAGATAGAGGAAATGGCTAAGGTTTCTAATGATTCGGCTGTAGGAAGCCTTATGTATGCCATGCTGTGCACGAGGCCTGATATTTGCTATGCAGTTGGCATGGTAGCGAGATATCAGTCTAACCCTGGTCAAGGACACTGGACTGCGGTAAAGCATATTCTCAAGTATCTGAAAAGAACTTTGGATTACATGCTTGTTTACCAGTCAAATGGTCTAACTCCTTTGGGTTACACAGATTCTGACTTCCAAGCTGATCGAGATAAGAGAAAGTCGACCTCGGGTTATGTGTTTATTATGGAAGGCGGAGCTATCTCATGGAGGAGTGTGAAGCAGAAATGCATCGTAGATTCTACCATGGAAGACGAATACGTTGCTGCTTCAGAAGCAACAAAGGAGGTTGTTTGGCTCAGGAGCTTCTTACTGGACTTAGGGGTATCTCCGAGTGTGCCTCAGTGTATTACAATTTATTGTGACAATGCTGGTGCAGTCGTAAACTCGAGAGAACCCCGAGCACATAAGGCCAGTAAACACATCGAGAGAAAGTACTACCTTATACTAGAGATCGTAAAACAAGGAGATGTGGTTGTGACGAAAATAGCATCGTTGGATAACATGGCCGATCCTTTCACGAAGACTCTGACTATCAATGTCTTCGAGAAACACGTAAAGGGTCTTGGTTTACGATGTGTTGCAGCTAAACTTTGAGTATAAGTGGGAGAATTGTTATGACATGTGTTTATATACTAAAAGTTAAGCTTTAGTATAAGTGGGAGATTGTTGGACTATACTGTAAAGCAAACTTTTATGTGAGCTTTTGGATTGTATTTATTCGGTTTCCCATTTGACTGAAATAAATTTTTCACATTGTTGCATTCTTTATGATTGCTTGAATGCTAAATGTCCAATTATCTTATATTGTAGACAATATGGTGTGTTAGTAGTCACACAAAAGATTACATTGTCGGTCCCTTATAAGATATAAATGGTATTCACAACTGAGATAGTTATGGACATGACTATCGGTGTAGGTTGTAATATAAACTGGATGTAGCTTGTCTTGGCTATTGGTTTATACTAGTGCGTTGCGTCACATTCAATGGATACAATTGAGACGTGTTCTTCTGTTCTGACTGTCATGAAGAACCAAGGTCTCGGTGACTCCACTAATTCTTAACCCTATATGTGATACTTAGATATGTGGGGTATTTGTTTGTTACTTTGACTTACCATGAGTGAGAACCAAGTATTGGTTCAACATGCTCTGTATCTTGGGTAACGACATTATCTGCATGATATCTATTTATTGGCATTAGGGCACCGTGTCCTGGACATCCAGGTTGATGACGTCCCCTTAAGGAACTCATAAGGATTCTCGTATAAACCCTACAGGTGGATTTAATCCGTACGATATTAAGGTTGAGTGGTACTACTTAAGGAATAAAAGATATTTATTAATTAAAGCAGTCAGAAGCTTTAATAATTACTGGACGTAAGATATCTTAAAAACAGAAAATTATATCGAGTCTAATAGAAGCCCTGATTCATTTCGGGATCGGACGGGAGTGCAATATTAATTTTCTAGTAGAATAAATTAATATTTACGGGCCAAATTGTGTTCTGGGCTGAACATAAGAATTTGGGCATGTAGGGAGCCCAAACCCTATACCTTCTAAGAGATCCCTAGTCTGGCCCAAGGACTCTATAAAAAGAGGGATAAGCACACGTTTTGGAACCCTAAGAAACTGATCACGTCTTCAGCCACCACAGAAAAAGTGGAACAGGAAGAAAACGTGGGGGGTTCAGAAAAGAACAAAGGCAATCAACTCTTTGATACGGTTTGGAGGATCGTCGTCCATATCAGCGTCAAAGTGTGCTCAGGACACAGACTAGAAGGTCGCTCAAACCTCCATTTCAAGGTAATTCTCTGTTCGTCCTTTAGCAGCATGCCTAGGGTTATGCTAGAAATCATGTATATACGTGTTTGGTATCCAATATCGATCCGTGTGAAGGACCACCTCGTCGGCGTGTTTCAGCAGATATGTATTCGGCCACTGCAGTTGAAAGAGCAACGCAGTTCTGCTTTTTGCTAAGCCATGAAATCAAGTTGTTACCCATGTAGAAACACCCTCTAGATGTGCTACGTCGGTCATCAACGTTTTCAGCCCAATCCACATCACTGTAACCTGCAAGACTAGCACTCGTATCTCGTGAGTACAAAATTCCCAAGTTAGATGTACCATGAACATATTTGATAATATGCTTCACGGCTTTCAAATGCGATTCCTTAGGTTTAGACTGATAATGAGCACACATATCAACACTAAAATAGAGATCTGGTCTACTTGCTGTCAAATACAACAAGCTCCTTATCATATTCTTATAGAGTGTAGGGTCAACCGGTGTTCCAGCATCATTCTTAGAAAGCTTTTTATTACTCCCCATAGGAATTTTTGGACACTTGGTGTGTTCCAAACAAAACTTAGTCACCAAATATTTAGCATATTTGGTCTGATGAAGAAAAATCCTGTCCTTGGATTGCTTCACTTGCAAACCCAAGAAATAGGACATCTCACCCACCATGCTCATTTCAAATTCTTTGGACATGTGACTAACAAATTCATTAACCTAGATTTCGAGGTAGACCCAAAAATAATATCATCGACATAGATCTGTATGATGATAATACCTTTGTTAGATTTACGCACAAAAAGAGTTTTATCAACTAACCCAATTTAGCCAAAAATATTGTCAGGCGTTCGTACCAGGCTCTAGGAGCTTGCTTGAGCCCATACAACGCCTTTTTTAACCTATAGACATGATCTGGGTGATGCGGGTCCACAAACCCTTCAGGTTGCTTAAAGTAAGCTACCTCTTTCAGAAAACCATTCAAAAATGCGGACTTCATATCCATTTGATAAATAACAAACCCAAGGAAGCACGCAATAGTCAAGAACATCCTAACAGACTCTAGACGTGCAATAGGGAAAAATGTTTCATCAAAGTCAACACCCTCTTCTTGAGTGTACCCCTGAGCAATGAGGTGAGCCTCGTTCCTAGTAATCTCCCCTGACTCATCTGTCTTATTTTTAAAAATCCATTTAGTCCCAATGATGTACGAATCAGCGGGTCTAGGTACAAGTTCCCACACATCATTTCTAACAAACTGTTCAAGTTCCTCATGTATAACTTGAACCCAAAAGTCATCACACAAGGCTTCTTTATCATTTTTTAGTTCTAACTTAGACCCGTAACAAGCAAAGTGACACATACCAGCTATTTTGCGAAAATCAGGTTTCACACCTCTAGTATTCCGTTCAGAAATTCCCCTTATTATTTGATCCTTAGGATGATCTTTCTGAATTTTGGCGGAAGGATCTCGCCTAGATTCAGTCGGATTTCCAAAGGACGTTGGAACATTATACTCAACAGATTCATTAATATTACACTCAAGAGTTTCAATTTTAATATTATTCAAGACATTTCCAGTTTCAAAATCAGACAACTTCTTATCATTGGACACATCAACTTTGGACACATCAGGTATAAGAGCACATTCGAACACATCATAAAAAACAACACTGATAGATTCCATGACTACTGCAGTACGGAAGTTGTAAACTCGAAAAGCACGACTGTTAGTAGAATACCCAAGGAATTGACCAACATCACTTTTGGACTCAAACATTCGAACACATCATAAAAAACAACATTGATAGATTCCATGACTACTGCAGTACAGAAGTTGTAAACTCGAAAAGCACGATTGTTAGTAGAATACCCAAGGAATTGACCAACATCACTTTTGGACTCAAATTTGCCAAGATGCTCCCTATCATTGTAGATGTAACAGCGACATCCAAACACATGAAAGTATTTCACTCTAGGAGCCTTACCTTTCCAAAGCTCATAGGACGTAAGTCTAGTACCCCTTCTGCAATACACACGGTTAGTTATATAACATGCAGTGTTAATGGCTTCGGCCCACCATCTCAAGGACATACCCTGTGATGCAAGCATCACTCTCAGCCATCTTCTGAAGAGTCCTGTTCTTAAGCTCAATGACTTCATTCTGCTGAGGTGTGATTGGAGAAGAAAACTGGTGAAATATGCCACGTGATTCACAAAACAACTCAAATCCACGATTTTAAATTCCTTACCATGATCACTCCTGATGGCGACAAGATTAGTCATTTTTTTCATTTTCGAGTTTTAACACAAGTTTCTCAAAAGCTTCAAGTGCGTCAGACTTATCTTTTAAGAAATCAACCCAAATTAATCTAGAGAAATCATCCACACACACAAGAATATACTTCTTACCACTGTAACTTTCAACTTGGATTAGTCCCATCAAATCCATGTGCATCAATTCCATGATGTTGTTCGACTAACCTCAGTCAGCCTCTTGTATGAGGCCCTTTTCTGTTTGCCCATCTGGCATGAATCGCAAACGCGATTTCCTTCCTTTTCTAGCTTACGCAATCCTCGAACAACACCTGTAGAAGATAATTCAAGTAAGTGAGGATAGTTTATATGGCCTAGTTTCTGATGCCAGAGCTCAGTCATGTCTATACTGGTCTTATTACACTTTAAATAAAGTTCTACTAGATAACAATTGTCTCTAGACCTAGTGCCAGTAAGTAAATGATTGTTCTCTTGATAAAAAAACATGACACTTCGACTTAGTAAAATTCACATACAGACCCTGATCGCACAACTGACTTATACTCAGAAGATTAGCTTTCAAATTTTGTACCAGAAGAACATTTTGAAGTTTAGGCAAACCGGGTAAATTCAAACATCCTATACCAAGAACTTTATTCTTAGCCCCATCACCAAAGCTTACTGTACTAGAAGGAACATGCAAGATGTTTGTTAAATTTGACTTCATGTCTGTCATGTGGCGAGAACAACCACTATCAAAGTACCAGTCAGAATTAGATGTGGATTTTAAGGCAAGTATAGAAGACAGACACAAGTTCTTATTTCCTTTAGGGACCCAGATCATTTTTGCTCATGATTAACTATATTTACCTTTAGTTTAGGTGCTTTCAAAGGAACTCCATGAGGACTCCAATCATTAATTCGACCTGTATAACTATCATTGTGCATTCTATAACACTTAGGACAAATATGACCACGAATCCCACAGTAGTGACAGGTGGGTACAAAGTTCTTACCAGAATTTTTATGTTGATCTTTAGAAGAGTTCGGCTTACCATTCTGACCATCAATTGAATAGCCTTCTTTGACAAAGGTCAGATTAGACTTACTCTGTGAAGTACCTGGCTCACCAATCTTGTCTTTCAATTTCTGGTTGAAGGGGTTCTTACTCAGGTCTGAGGAACCAATCTGTTGATCAGTCGTTGAACTTCAGCGAATGAGGACGTTGACTTGTTGATCAGTTTGACAATTTTCTCACTTTTGCTGAGCTTTTCTTCTAAGGCAGAGCAATGACTTCGAAGAGTCACATGTTCTTCCATCAACCGACCGAGTTCCTCTTTGAGAACAACAATCTCAGTCTCTCATTCACCTACGAGACTTTGCACAGCAAACAACTCATTACGCAAGGATTCAAGGGTAAAGTTTTGTTCATCACTTGCATGTTTATTGAGTTTGTCACCATGTTCCACCAATGAGAGCTTTGCAAAGCAACTGTGGAGATCCTTATCTTGCTTCCCAATATGAAGATCAGATTTGATGAGTTTTTCATTTAGATCAACGGTCATCACTCTCATCTTCTGAAGTTCATCCTTGAGATAAGTAATCTCCTTCTCACGTTCAGCACACTGATGCTCCATAACCTTCATGTTTCCCTTTTGAGCTTGGTACTTCTTGATGATTTCAACTGCCTTAAGACACTTCTCTATGGCATACTTGTGAAGCACAAGATTCTCAGCAGCTGGGTCAGAAAATTCATCAAATTCAGCATTGCTTAAGTTCTTCGCGTAAGAACCTGCATCAGATTCAACATCAGTAAGATGTACAAAGGATGTAAAACAATTATATTCATTAAGAAGACATTTAGCTGATTTATTAGAGTAGTGAGAATTCTTAGTCTTCTCGGATTCTTCATCCTCCTCATCACTGCAGTCGGACCACGTCGTCTTGTACGTTTTGTTCTTCTTCTTGAAGTTTGGACATTCCATCTGAAAATGGCCGAATCCTTTGCATTCACGACACTGGTCTTTTTCAACTCCTTGGTTCGCATTCTGAAACTTGTTTAGTTGCATGCCGAATTGCTTCTCTCCAAACTGCTGAATCAGGTTCTTACCACCTTCAAAGGGCTTATTTCTCTGGCTTCTGAAATTTCTTCAATTTTGAGACATTCTTGGTGAGAACAGTGAGAGCCTTCATGATTTCATCAGCATCAAAGGATTCTTCATCCGATTATTCTTCTTCTACAACTGCTGTGCGTACCTTGGATTTTAAAGCTAGGCCTTTCCCTTTGCCTACCCTCATCGAATCGAATCCGTGGTTTATTTCAAAGGTACGAAGATCACTGAGAAGATCATCAATCCCAAGCTTTTGAATTCTCTGGAAACTTTCTCATGCCATGATCTTGATTCCAAATCTATCTGGTAGAGTTCTCATTAACTTTTGTACTTGTCTTGCCTCTGAAACACGTTCACCAAGCATTGCACTTTGGTTTACAAGATCACAGAAGCGGGCATAGTACATATCAATAGTCTCATCATCCCTCATGCAGATCTCATCAAGTTCAGTTGAAATCCTTTGAAGCTTTGAGGTTTTCACGGCGTTTGTACCTTCGAATTGTCTTTCCAGAATCCTCCACACATCTTGAGTGGTTGTACCCTGTATAATCATAGTGTGACGGGTAGGATCCACAGCAGACATGATTGCATACAATGCTCGAAAGTTTGCTTCTTCAGCTGATCTCTCCGCATCAGTCCACAAGTCTCTTGGTTTATCGACTAAAACCTGGGTAGTCGAGGTTGAGGATTTTAATTCTGAAGACTCACCAGCCTTGGATTCTGAGGGGACCTTTTGCATGACTGGTATGGTCCATCCTGATTCGATAATCTGCCAGGTTCCTTTCCCAAGCGAGCGAAGGAAGATGACCATCATGGATTTCCAATATCCATAATTCGAACCATCAAGAAACGGAGGGCGCGAAAGAGACATTCCATCATGATTTATATTGAACAACGCACAGTCCCAAAGATCTTTATCCCGTAGTTAGAACAGGAACACTGCTTTGGTGCCAATTGAAGCGTATATCTTTTAACGCGAGTGCGCAAAACATAGTAAGAACGTGAAGTAATAATGTAAATAGCGGAAGCAACAACCGAAGATTTTAAAAACTCTTCAGGGAAGCGTCCCACTTCCCCTTAGAGCTCTTTCATTGATAAATCGTAACACAGCATAGTTTGGACTTACACGACTCGAACTCCCTACTAATCTAGCCACAACTATACACGATCCTATCAACTAATTCTCCGGCCACGTCCCGTGGACTTTTTACCAACACTTAATCCCTAAGTGTAAACTATGAACGTGTTTGAATAAAACAAAGAAAAGTAAAACAAAGCAGCTTTAGTTCTCCAACATGTAAGAACGCTGAAAGACTGAACTGTGAACAAAAGACAAAAATCTTGAAGCTCGAATATTGCTCTTAAGAGATGATAATTTCAGCATCCGCAAATCGATCTTCAAGTAGGGTATAAATACTACTTCTTAGAATTGGAGTCTTTTCCAAGTAAAAGACTCCTTATTTCGATTTCCTTCTAAGTGTGAAACAAGAATTATGGTAATAGACTTGTAAAAATGGGCCGGCGGGGGAGGGGGCGGCCCACAGCCCACCAAAACCCGCTTTTGGCGGGGAGGGACGGGCCGACCCGCCATCTTGGCGGGCCTTTGTATGGCCAGCCCGGCCCACCCCCGCCATGGGCCACGGGCTAGGCGGGCTGGCCCGCCAAATATGAATAAAAAAATAATGCTGCTAAGCTTCCTGTTGAGATTTAAGAGGCTAGGGTTTAAAGTTCTGAGTTCACCAGTGAAATATGAATAGCTCGACTCTTCTCTGTTGAGTGGTTTTGTTTATTTGTTTACTTTGTTTTGTTATTCACTTATTTGTTATATGTTTTTATTTTTTAATTTTATGACTTAAATGAAAAAAAAAACATTAAATATATTAGTAAGATATAGTGGACATAACATAAGAGAATAGAACTACTGTTGGTAGTGCTGTGCACACAATTTAAATACATTAATATTATACATCATAATTACAATTTACATTACATAATTTACATAAATTTATTTATTTATTTTTTTCTGTAATGGCGGGCTGGCCCGCGGCCCGCGCGGGCTAGCTCGTTTAGGCCCGCCAACCAATTGGCGGGCTATAAAATACCATCCCAACCCGCCTGTTTGGCGGGGCGGGGCGGGCCAACCCGTGAGCCCTAATCCGTTTTGACAAGTTTAATTCAGCTGCGGAGAAAAGTGTGATGCCCTTTCAATGCACTAAAAAATTATTTAATAAAATGAAATAAAAGATTGAAAATATTAAATTGGTCTTTGGCCAAAACTAAAAAGAGCACACTTTCTGACTTTCCAAGTCACAGCAGCCAACAATTACGGGCCCATTCCAAATTGAGGAATGGTTATTTGTCTTTTATATATATTACATAAGTATTTTTTATTTTTAGTTTAAGTATTTATTTTCTCTTTACAATGGAATGATTGGTTTGAGAGTTTGCTAGAATTAGAATTATAATTTATGACCACTTTATGCTTGCTTGGATATGAGATATTCAAGAATATTCAAACATTTTTAACATAATTATTGTTTTAAGTCAATTTTAAATCAATCTTAATATTCTCAGTATTATCGATATAATTATATAATATCAATCAGGTACATCAACTTTGATTCACTATTCATTAACTCACATAATTTTAACTGACATCATTTTACATAATCTTTCTTTTACTTTTACATCAAATCAATTTTACTCATGTTATTTTACTATAGACGGAAAATCTCACTAACAACTAATTATATAATTTAAAAAAGTCAACTTTGATTAACAAAAAAAAAAAAATCTTATATCAATCATCCTCTTTAATCTTTTAGAGGATCGATATTTATTTTTATTTTTTAGAGAAAAAAAAAAT
>CACSLK010023513.1:128458-139748 GCA_902706635.1 Striga hermonthica
GCCGCCGCACAACCACCTGACGTCGGCGTTCCTCCGTCGCACCACCATACGTACTCACTCGCAACATATACACACGCACAAAGAGAGCACCATCATCTCCCACCAGTCCCACCGAGTGCCGTCGTCCAATGCCCTCCGCAAACCCGCCGCTGTTACTTGCCAAGCCTCCATCGCGACGGGCGAGGCTTCATCGCGACACCATTCTCGTCATCCACTCCTCACACGCTCAGTCCGACAGTCCCATTTCTCGATCTCTGCCGCCAGCGCCTTGACCTCCGCCGCATCTTGATATCGAACCACGCCCTCTCCAATGCGAGATGTGTTTATAAGGAGCAATTTGAATGTCTGAATTTAACTGTATGATTGGGCATGCTCTTTGAGAATTAGATTAAGTATAGGGTCTTGTTTGCAATTTTTATAGTTTTAGTTATATTTCAATTTAACCCCTAGGTCAAATCTATAATTATTGGAAGTTAATAAAAATTTATTATATATATATATTGTTATATACTAAATAATAAAAAAATAATAATATAAATATTAAAAAAGTAATGCATAATAAAAAATATATTATACATTAAAAATAATAAATAACAAGATATTATAATTATTTAGTTTAATTCGATGTACGATTATATATATTAAAACTATTTTTCAAAAACACATAATTTATCTTACTTTATAAATTAGTGCACCTTATATAACAAAAAATGTTGCACTTTATAAAATAACACACTGCACTATATAAAACAACACGTTGAACTTTATTTCCATATTCACAATTAGTGTCAACAACTCACGTCAAAAAATATTACGCAATATAAAATTAAAAAGCAGATATACGTAATACTTTAATATCAATCACAAATTCTATTCACAAAAAAAAAGTAAATAAATAAATAAAACATTAGTATGCTAATATACCAAAATTACAATAATTCACTTTATATCATCACGATGCACTTTATATAACGTGTTGCACTTTATAAAATAACACGTCGCAATTTATAAAACTACAAACTATATTTTATTATCACATTCAACAATTAATGTTAATAGTTCCGCCAAAATACCACACAACTTAAATCTAAAAATTAGATCTCCATAATATTTTAACATCCGTCATATCATTTGCCCACATAAAACGCAGGCATTCTAACATAACATAATTTCAGGAGTGCACTTTATACATCAACGTGTTGCACTTTATAAAACAATACGTTGCACTTTATAAAATAAAATCATGCACTTTATCACGACTATAAGATCGCATTAATAGAGAATGAAATGAAAAACCATTTGTTTGTTTTCAACCAAAAATAATATAAAAATAACAAATAAAATATTTATCATATTAAAAATACTTTTAATATAGAAAACAAATTATTTAGGTAATTTAGAATAATTCGGTTAACCAAACCGAATAAACCAATTAATTATGTTCATTTTCAATATGATTGAGATAAAATTTGGTTGGTTCAATTTGCACAAGACATACTTACTTCGTGCACCGGACGATTTGCACCTTAATAAAATGTTATATTGCATTGTATATTCCATTTACATATATACTAATATTTTCAAAAAATAAAAAAATAGTAAAAAAATATTAAATACTAATCGTGTACTTATAACAAATGATGTAATTTATGTTGGTTATTTTGATTATTTACGTTAACCGACAAATTAAACCAATTATGTCATAATTTTCAATTTTCAATTTGAAATTTCATTTTCATTATTTTTATTTACTTTAAAGCACATATTTATACAAAATATTGTGCAATTCACTTATCAAGAAAAATAAATATTTATCAATTTTTAAATAATTTCGTATACATATGACATTATTTTTTAAATTGTACACCTACACACAAAATTGTACATCTAATGTGTCATTATTCTGCATAAATTAATTTTCATTAAATTATAAATTGTCATCACATAATAAATTATACATATATTAAAATTTCAAAAATTGCAAAATAGACCCTAAAGATTATCTAATTTTCCTTAGAAAAGCCCCAAATCAATTAATACATACACCACGTGTGCGTTCAACTTCTCTGCCCCAAACTAAGCCCCAAATCAATTAACACATAAATGTCCATCTTATCCGCCCAAACTCATGGTATCTGAATCATCGGAGTTCTCGGCTGCCGCCACGTCGGAGCTGCGGCAAGATTGACGATGGAATTGGAGCCGGACTTCGCAAACAGTGGCTCTGCACAGCTCATTCTACAGCGGTTCCTCAGTGAATGCCTCGAGACTCCTCCGTCCATATCGACGGCGTCCGGCGGATAGAATCCGAATTTCGCGACCTCGAACGGTGTCCATCCCGACGGTCCACCATAGGCATGGTGATGAAGTGACTGCAATGGCGGGACTTCGGCGGAGCTGGCGTTGGAAATGACTGTATCGGCAAAGCCCGTGTCGGCAGTGGGTTGGTGGCTGGTTAGCGGTCGGCATATGGGTATGAGGTCGGCGGTGCGTGTGTGTGTGTGCTCCTACTGTGTGGATTTCTGTGCGTGTAATTCTTGGTGGCGGGTGACGACGGCGACGGGCTGTGATGCGGCGGTGGTCACGGTAGCCGACAATTAACAGATGGCCGGAAATTGTGTGTGTAAATGTGTGTGTGTGTCTGTGAGTGAAAAAGAGAGAAAGAGGGAGATGAGTGGTGGGCCCCAGTGAGAGAAAGAGGGTGGTTAGTGGATGAAGTGAAATTACACCACTACCCTCAAAGTTTAACATTAGACCAATATTTATCACATAATTACACAACTGACATCGTGATTTTGACTGGAATTATTAATCTTTGACTTAATCTTAACCATTGATCTAATGTATCTAATGGTTCAAACTTATTCTTATTTCTTTCACTATCTACCATTCTATTCTCATATGATCCTATATATATATAGATGCGCACACGAAATAGTTAGTTCATACTCGTGCCATCCAGAAAATTATTTGGTACAAACGGCATAAGCTCAATTCTTAAATAGTTGATGATCCACATACTGTATTTCTCAATAGAAGAGATCAGTGGCTTTCCTTTATTTTCATTTTTTAAATATATGCAACTTTTTAGGTATCAATTCTAAGCTTTCCCATCAGTATTTTTTTTATCTTTTTTATTTTTTCTTCCACGCGGTAACCTTTGTCTGATTTGTGAATAAATTATTATTATTATTATTATTATTATTATTAATATTATTTTTATTTTTTATTTTTTATTTTACTTTAGAGGTAATTTGATCATATGGTCGAAATTTATTTTGATAATGCTTTTAACAACTTTATAGGTTCGTCGGCTTAGGATACAGCAAAGACTTAAGAGTGCTGAGCTTGGGATTGTAAACGACGAGCAGGAAAACGAGCTTCCTGATTTCCCTTCATTTATTCCATTTTTGCCGCCATTGGTAAATGTTGATTGCGTTACATGAAAGATAATTGTTAGATACTTTGACCCGCAACTTATGTAGTATTTCAGTGAGTGTTGTCTCATATATAAGCTATGTTCAGAACTCGTCCAACCTGAAAGTCTACTATGCCACCTGCTTCACACTTATTGCTGGAGTCATGCTTTTTGGAGGACTTTTAGCTCCCACGGTAAGTTCTGTCTTTTGTTGTACTTCTCAGGAAACTCAGGGATTAATTTTATGTTGTGCATACTTATAAACTCAAACTTATGTGTTCCTTTTGTTGTCTCCCTTTATAACAATTTATTAAATGAAGTTGAAGGCTCCCATTATTAGCAAGGCAATTTGATGTGATAGATTTGTTTCTCCGTTTATCTGGGTGAATGTGATATGAATGAAATGTAGTTTACCGATACATCTCTATATAAAGGTTCTACCAATTTTTGTGTACAGTGTACACCTTTTACGTTGTACAGTAAGTATCCCAAAAAAGTAGTTCAGAAGTGAGCTGACTGATGGTTGCTTCAACCTGATGCATTTAGCCTTTTTTTTTTATTATTTATTTATTTGGCCTTTATCCTTCATAGCTGTCACATATTTGAAAGGAACAGGGAAAGTAAAACTTTATCTATTAAAAAGTGATTTTAGCACTAGGTAAAAATGTAAGAGAAACTTTTATGACGTCCGGTATGGTTCTAATCCTTCTATTACCTTTGTTGTTCCTATGGTAGCTGGAGCTCAAACTTGGAATAGGTGGGACATCGTATGCTGATTTTATCCGCAACGTCCATCTCCCAATGCAATTGAGGTGTGCTTCTTAAGGGCATGCTTGTTAAATTTTTTATTTTGATTTTTTTAAAAATTCAATTTCAACTCAAATTTAACTCAACTTCACTATCCTCAATATTATTACTATAACTAAATAATATCAATCAATCATCCCTGCACATCACATCAACTTTATTTCATTATTTATCCACTCACATAATTTTAAATACCCATCGATCACAACTTCTTATTTTTACCTCAAATCAACTTTAATATTTTATTTTAAATATTATTTTGATACAAACTCGAAATCCTACGCAAATCTAACTCAAACCAACCTTTTCAAAATTAACTACGGTTAACCAAAAAACTAATAAAAAGCAAAAGAATTTATGAACAAACATGCCCCAACTCTTCATATTAACACTTAGCTTTTCTTGTTCTTATCCATAGTGATGCTTCTCACGTTTTTATCATAAATATTTGCTTTTGCTTTTGTTAGTTCATAAGACAGTAAATTTACTAATTTTGCAGTCAAGTTGATCCAATTGTGGCGTCATTCTCTGGAGGAGCAGTTGGAGTAATATCTGCCTTGATGGTGGTCGAAATAAACAATGTGAAGCAGCAGGAAGATAAGAAATGCAAGTACTGTCTTGGTACAGGTAAATATTGCTTTAGTGTTATTTTTATGCTTCGCTTCGTTCGTTGGGTTCTTATAATGAGGGAGCCGGTTCAAGTACTGTCTTGGTACAGGTAAATATCACATTAGTCAGGTAAATATCACATTAGTGTTATTTTTATGGAATTTTTCCTTTTTTAACGAGGTAGCCTGCTGAACTCATATTTGATTTCTTGATATTAGAAACCTCGCAAATTATATATGAAAACGTCATCATATTTTTAATGTGCAAGATGTGATTGCATGTTGTTAATTAAAAATTACATTCCAATTTATAGGGTATCTCGCCTGTGCTCGTTGTGCAAGCACTGGATCTGTTGTTCAGACTGATCTAGTCTCCACATCAAATGAAGTGGATCGACCCCTATCACCGCCTAAGTCAGAAAGGTGTTCTAATTGTTCGGGGTCTGGGAAGGTATGCTTTATCAGGTTTCATGTTTGCATTTATCTTCACCCATCAAGCTTAAGCGATATGAAAGAAAAGAAGATACTTAAAGAAAAATAAGAAGCAAAAGGTAAAGGACGACATGGCTGAAATTCAAGTAATCATTTAATATGAACTGCCAGTATTAATATATAATAAAACAAAAATGCATAGTATAAAATGTATTAGACAGTCAGAAACCGTTTGAGTAGCCAATGGATGTTGGAAAATTTTGGAGATTGTTAAATGTACATTCTCGCTAAATTGTTTGCGTTTATTCTACAGGTCATGTGCCCTACGTGTCTCTGCACAGGAATGGCTATGGCTAGTGAGCACGACCCACGGATCGACCCATTCGACTGATTCTGGGAGGCATTAGGCTAAAAACGGAAAGGCTTTTCTTTCTTCGCCGGGTTTTACCCAAAATCCAGTTTTACACTCAAAGGTGGTGTTGTTGTACTATGATGCACTGCCAAAAAGCTGAACCAAAACCAAGTTCAGGATTATTCGTTCTTTGCCTCTAATCTGAGTTTCTAAAAAATGGATAATGACAAAGACTTGTGTAACTGTCGTTTTTTCTGTTAAATCTAGTCTGGATTAGTCTATTTACTTGGAAGCATGTCTGGAAAAGAGAATACTACCTTGAAAATTTAGAAAAAAATCCAGTCGTGAAGCTTGAGCAGCATTATTAGAGCATCTCCAACCATATTCTCTATTCATACAGTTTCTACTGTAAAATCCCACTAGTTTTACCGTTTCAACAGTGTCAGCAACTCCAATCCATTCTCTCTATAATTCCCCTCTAAAAGAATATTCAAAGCATATTTTTTTTTCTTATTTTATTAGTTTATTAAATAATCTCTACAAATTACATTTTAATGCATTATGCTTGCTAAAATTTACATATCTATGAATATATATTAATTATTGATTGATAAGATTAATTAATAAATTTAAATAAAAATCATAAAATTACGCACTGCATCATAAAACCACGTGGATTACATCACAAACATTGATTAAAAAAAAATCAACACAAACATAGAACATTCAATACAATAAGAAATACGGAAAATAAAATACAAAACTAGTTATTGCCATGAGAATATTTTTCCCACAAATGTGCAACCAATGCATTACGAAGTTCATAGTGGGCAGACTTATCCTTGATTCGTTTGTGTCGAGCAAGAAATTGTTGAAAAGAGACGTGATCTCGCGGTGCTGGAGTAACCGATTGAGCACCAAATTGAACATCACTTCTAATTGGCGCTCTAAAATCACGTTGCTCTTCGACATTCATATTGTGCAAAATAATACAAGTTTTCATTATATCATTAAGCACCTCTTTTTTCCAAAAACGAACAGGACCCGCGATGATTGCAAACCTTTTTTGCAGAACTCCAAATGCACGCTCAACATCTTTTCTACATGCCTCTTGTCTCATTTTAAAGTATTCCTCCATTGGATTTGATGGTGCAACAAAAGACTGAACAATAGTGGACCATTTTGGATATATACCATCTGCTAAATAATAGCTCATATTAAACTGTTTACCTTGAATGGTGTAATTAGCTGGTGGAGCGATACCTTCAGCAAGATTTGACATTAGAGGTGATGCTTCCAGCACATTAATGTCATTATTCACACCTGACATACCAAAATATGCGTGCCATATCCATAGATCATAATCTGCCACAGCTTCCAAAATAATTGTTGGCTTTCCGGAACGTCCAGCGTATTGACCAACCCATGCCTTAGGGAAATTCTCACATTCCCAATGCATGCAGTCCAAGCTACCTAACATACCTGGAAAACCACGTTGTTCACCAATATGAAGCAATCTAGCGATATCATCGTGATTTGGTGATCTTAGATATTGTGCTCCGAAAACTTCAACGACTCCACGACAGAATCTCTTTACGCATTCATTGGCCGTTGACTCAGCAATCTTAAGATATTCATCAACACCATCTGCTGGAGTTTTATAGGCCAACTGACGAAGCGCCGCTGTCCCTTTTGTATATGTCGACAATCCAAGTCGACCAAGACCATCCCGACGTTGCTGGAAAAAATTATCATGATTTTCCAATGCTCGCATAACACGTTTGAAATTATGAATAGAAATCCGAAACCTTCGACGAAATGTATCTTCATCATAGGTTGGATTACTACTAAAATAATCTCGAAACAGAGTGCGATGGGCACTACTTTATGTCCCGGAACAGAACCTCCCCAAGTTGGTTATCTATTTTGCACGGATAGAGCACGTGTCATAAAAAAATTATTGGTTTGCAATATATGAGTGGTGGTTGATTCCAAAGTGTTATAAAAAAGAGGCAATGAAGCATTTGCATCTTCCTCATCAGAATCATAATTATTAGGAGGAAGATAATTCATTGTGAATGATATTAGAGGAAAATATTACAGAATTATTTGATAATGAATGTAATATATAGCTTGGATGATATGATGTATAGTTTCATGTTTATATAGACGAATGGATGAATGAAAGAAATACATGACTTCTTCATTGGATTCCTTTTCAAGCAATGCCATGTGAAAGAAATTTGACCAACACAATGTCAAATGCAATAATTTCGGACAAGACCATGTAATCATTATTACACTACATTATTGTTGGACAATGCCATGTGATCCTTGAATTGGATTCTAACCATTGGATTCTTTTTCAAACAATACCATGTGAAAAAAAAATTTGACCAACACAATGCCAAATGTAATAATTTCGGACAAGGCCATGTGATTATTATTACACTACATTATTGTTGGACAATGTCATGTGAACCTTGGATTGAATTCTAACCATTGGATTTAGGGCATATATGGTCTAGACCATATATGGTTTAGGGCATATAAGGCCATGTGATCATTATTCACATTTTGGAAAATGATTTAGGGCATATATGGTCTAGACCATATAAGGTTTAGGACATATATTTACAGTCTAGATTTTCTTAGTGAATATATGCCCTAAACCATATATGGCCTAGACTGTAAATAAGAAATAAACTTGTTTGAGTGTGTTAAATTTTTATTCACTCGGGAATTCGAGCTTCTCTAATTAAATGCTCGGAGCTCCGAAATACTCAACAAATGTCCCGCATGACATAGTGTCTGAATCTTCTAGACGTCCCAACTCGATTCTCGGTAAACCATAGTCACACGCGACCTTGCGGGACCACCGTAAACGGCTTTTTCATTTATTTTACTCATATGCACCCTCGAATTCGGGTTACTCAAAATAAATGATCGGGTCCTCGAAATAATAAATCGACGCCACAAATGTGTTCTCCTCTTCTCGTGTTTTCTCGAAAGTATTTTCGCTAATGCTCGGATCGCTTATCGAGGGCCGACGGGACACCCGAAGTCGTGACATAAAAGAAAGCTCAATTCCATATTTAACAAAAAATAAAATATAAAAATAAATAAAGAGCCAAGCGGGTGAACAGTGGAACGGTTGCCAAACCGTTCCACAAATTTTACAGTGGCGTTTTCTTCAAATATACAGAGCCCGTTGGAGATGCTCTTACCCGCTTGATGTTTTGTTGATGCTAAAATAATTCCAAGAAAACCAGCATATTTTCTGCCTTTTGATAAATTATTATCTCTGATTCTTACAATACAAATTGGGTGGATAAAGTTTACTTGAATTATTCCCTCAGTTCTTTGGAGGAGTTCTTTTATTACATGTTGATCAAAATTTTAAAATTTGAATAATTGTTTTGGTAAAAAAAAATTACTAGTTGAGAAAACAACGAACCTGGGTTTGCAAATTGCAAATATGCTAGGCTATGCTATACCTAATGTTGAAGACAATGCAAAGTTGTTAGAATTTGACAAACTATGGCATTTGGCTTAGGGATGAAATATAAAGGTAGTCATGAAACATTAAATACTTTTTTTTTTTAAACGACAACAAAACCAATTCATTAAAACTCAAACCAAAGTTCACGGTGACCAAATTATCACTAGTCATACAAGTTGGCTCAGAATTACAAGGGAAAAGAGAAGACACTCTTAATTTAAAAAAACAGTCAAACTTAATTCTTGGATGTTTAGAACTGAATACAATGGGGTATTTATACTACTCCTAAGGGACCTAAAAATACATAAGTTAATGGAAATATCTGAGGTGAGTAGTTGGGAGTTAAAAATTGGTGGTGATGGTGTTTCCATTGTCAACAATGGCAGCTGTTTTTCTAGAAGCTCTGGAGTGTTCCATGGCTTTCAAATTGGGCTGATGTTGGGCTTGTTTCTGAATCATTCTCCCCGGGTTGTCGTTTCTTCCTCAAAATAGGGAGAAAGGTCTGCAACATTAAATGTGGCTGACACTCTATATGATCCTGGTAGCTCAATCTTGTAGGCATTATCATTAATCTTTTGAACTACTCGGAATGGACCATCAGCTCTTGGAGATAGTTTGGCATTGGGTTGCTTCGGAAATCTTTCCATTCGCAGATGAATCCATACTAGAT
The DNA here is from genome assembly GCA_902706635.1 of Striga hermonthica. Taxonomy (NCBI): domain Eukaryota; kingdom Viridiplantae; phylum Streptophyta; class Magnoliopsida; order Lamiales; family Orobanchaceae; genus Striga; species Striga hermonthica. Next base: position 138,248 of record CACSLK010023513.1, read on the forward strand.
CTCCTTCGTTGAATACCTGTTGCTTTCTGTGCTTGTCGCGTTGAGCCTTGTATCTGACATTCTACTTTTCAATTCTGGCTCGGGCATCTTCATGAAGCTTCTTGATCTCTTTGGCTCTCTTGTCAGCTTCAGCACTGAAATGATTCTTGGTAGAACTAGGAACCAGGTCTAACGGACTGAGAGGTCGAACACCGTATGCTACTTCGAACGGACATTTCCCGGTTGCCTGGTTGGTAGAGTTATTGTAGGAAAACTTTACTTGTGCTAGAATCTGATCCCACTGGCGTATGTTTTTACCAACAAAGCTCCGTAGCAGGTTGCCTAGCAGTCTATTGATAGCTTCTGTCTGGCCATCTGTTTGAGGGTGGCTGGCAGTACTGAATTGTAGTTTAGTTCCCATTTTCTTCCACAAAGTCCTCCAAAAGTTACTTAGAAATTTAACATCTTTGTCAGAAGTAATGGTCTTTGGAATTCCATGGAGCCGAACAATTTCCTTGAAATACAAGTCAGCGATATGGACGACATCATTGGTCTTTTGACAAGGAATAAAATGTGCCATCTTTGAAAATCTATCTACGGCTACCATAATAGAGTCTTTCTGTCTTTGAGTTCGCGGTAGTCCTAGAACAAAGTCCATGCTGACATCTTCCCAAGGTGCTGCAGGTACGGGTAGAGGTAGATACAATCCAGTATTCTGTCCCTTAGTTTTGGCAAGATGACAAGTTCTACATCGTTGGATGTGTCTATTAACATCGTGCTCCAATTTTGGCCAATAAAAATTTTCTTTGATAAACGCAACTGTCTTGTCTCTGCCAAAATTCCGTGCTAGTCCTCCATTGTGAGCTTCCCATATGATGGCTTCTCTTAGGGAGCAACGTGGCACACATAATAAATTGTTTTTGAAAAGGAACCCTTCGTGACGGTGGTAGTGCTGAGATGGTTGTTTCTCAGTTGATTTCCAAACACTACTAAAATCAGGGTCGTCCTGATATAGTTCTTTGAGAACTTCAAAACCAATGACCTTCGTTTGTAGGGTAGACAGTAAAACATGGCGTCGGCTGAGGGCATCGGCTACAGAATTTTGTTTTCCTGACTTATGTTTAATCAGAAAAGGATATGCTTGCAAAAATTCAACCCATGTGGCATGTCGTCGGCTAACCTTTTGTTGGGAGTTCAAATATTTGAGAGCTTCATGATCCGAGTACAAAATGAACTCCTTAGGTAGCAAATAGTGACTCCAATGTTGTAAAGCTCGGACAATGGCATAAAATTCCTTATCATAGGTGGAATATCTGAGCTTAGCATCATTGAGCTTCTCACTGAAATATGCTATAGGTCGGCCCTCTTGACTTAGCACGGCACCTATACCAACGTTTGAAGCGTCACAATCTACTTCGAACACTTGGTCAAAGTTTGGAAGTGCCAACACAGGAGCCTCGGTTAGATGTTTCTTTAGGGCTTCAAAACTCTGTTGCGCTTCTGTGGACCACTTGAATTGATC